>JAFBJR010000150.1:3156529-3266176 GCA_016785285.1 Brachirus orientalis
CTCTGTAATATTGTAAAGGTTTTGGCCTTATTATGTACAGTGCCTTGAGATAATGTATGTTGTGATTTGGCGCTATACAAATTAAATTGAATTGAGTTGAATTGAATTTTTACATTATTTACTCAGCTACTTTTCAAAAAAATAATGTTTGTAATCTATCCATCAAAGGATTAAATAGTAGATTTGTTTCATATGTATATACTTAACAGTATTTGTTTAATTACAGTATCTGTGTTGGTAGCAAGTCCATCGTTGTAATGTCTCCTGTAAACCAATCAGTCACCCACACAAAAATGGCTGTTGCCTAATTGATAAATGATTATTTCACTCAAATTGGAGCATAACCCTGCTCATTATTACCAATTATATACAATGACTGCTGAGAGTGAGGCAAATGAGAGCAGGACAGATAACACAATTAAAGCACCAATATTAAAATAATTTAAAAAATGAGTTTTATTTAATTTCCAGGTTCACTGCAGGATCTGTATTCAAAACAACTGACTGCAGAGACTTTGTTCCCTGTGCAAGGGTTTTTTTTTTTTGTGGAGTTTTTCCCTCACTTGATGTGAGGGTCTAAGGACAGAGGGTGTAAAGCCTTTTAAGGCAAATTGTGTTTGTGATGTTGGTCTATATAAAAAAAAATGCCTTGATTTGATTGTGGATGGGATGAGAATTCAGCAGTATTAAAACCAGTGTCTCTGAGTAAGCTTTAACAAAAACCTGACACTACCACACAGTTTCAAAAATGAACAATAAGCTTTGCAAAAAACAAGGTCAACCAGTTATTAACAAGAGATTAGTTCACCATTATGAACAAATGTGTCTGCAACTATTGGTAAAGCAGGAACAGGGACAGTGTGGAGAGTCTTAATGATTAGTTCATATTTATGTAATATGTATTAATCATAATTTACACATGGCATTATATTAGATATATTGCTTAATAATTAGTAAATGATTAAGTATTCGTAAACCAACTGTTACTAATCATTCGTTATTGATAATCAGTTCCTAATGATTAGGAATTATGGGTTCATATATTTGGGTCATATTTTTTGCATATCGTATGACAAGGTTTTACCCAAGAACGTTTAAAATGTAACTAAACCCCTAAACCACTTTTTTTCAGGTGTAAACCAATGTATACAGATGTTAGATGTACTGTATGTGTTGTGTTGTGTTATTAGTTGATCTAGGTGCAAATATTCACAGTTTCATGTAAAATATTGAAATGATACACATAAAAATCATCAACAAACCTACTGCCTCTCTGGTCAAACACCACCGACTGCATTTACAGTACATTTTGCCATTGGTTTTCAGAACATTTGTTAACGCTAGGGCTGTCACGACATTGCCTCTTTTTTCCCCAACAACTGAAGTGCAATGTGAGTGACTGAGAGGCTCCACCCAGCTGCAACTCAGACCCCCCTCCACTGCTCCCCACTCTCCCTCAATAAGCTCTCAGCTCACTTCTTGGCATTTTTCAAAATCAGACATTGGTCTTAAGATTTACCCTTTACCAACAATATAATGATTTGTTTCTAGGACTACGCAATTAAAAAAAAAAAAAATGATGGTGGAATTTGCTCTGAAATTGTACATTTTTCTGCAACATCGTCGACTAATAAAATATTTTGACCTCACTGTAATAAGTCATCATAACAGAGGCTCTAAAACTGAATTTAAGAGCAGGCATTAGTCACATTTATTGATATTTCTTCAGCATGGAGCCAGAAAAAAAACTGCCCACCTGAACGACACAGAACACTTCTCTTAAAATATCACAGCCTCTCTCTCTCTCTCTCTCTCTGGAGGGCAGCCCACTGTGTCTTTTCTTTATTACAAAGCTCATGCTGCAGCTAAAACCAGCCAACCATTAGAGCCCACTTGTAGAAAGTGTCAAGAATATAACACATTGCCGAGCACAAGTGCAGAAATGAATGCTACAGGTACTTTACGATGATATAATGCATTTGTAGATTTCCATATGATGGCAAACAAATAAGGAACCAAAGAGATGTGAAACCTCTTACTCAGCCAAATATCACACACATTACTGCTATAGCATTGAGGCTGTCAAGCATAGCTTTTTATTATAAATAATGTCTCTTCCATTCAAACCATTGTCAAATGAGTTCAAACAATTATTAAGGCCACCAACCATGTCACCTGACAATATTCCTGCTTTGCACACAGGAAGTGATTTGTTTTATTTCTATTAGGACATATGAAGACAGCAGCAACTTATGTTGACTGAAACAGACATTCCCACAAAAAGTTTGAGTTATGAATTCTACAGCTCAAAAAACATGGGTCATTCAGCAATTTGATGGGATAAAGGCTTCTTGTCACCGTGTATACATTCAAAAACACTCCCGTCTGTCAGGTCTGATAGTTGTGCTTGACAGAGCACCCTCACAGCCCTCTATCACCAGGCCCCAACTTACCTCACAGAACTGCTCCACCCCTACACACCATCCCACAGCGTCCGGGCCTCTGACTCCAACACGCTACAGCCACCACCCAGGACCAAGCAGAGAAACTGGGGAGACAGAACCTTCTCCACTTCTCCCTCTGTAACCCACTACCCCAACCCACCCGTGACTGTTCTGACCTCTCTTCATTCAAATCACCCCTCGAAACTCACCTTTTCAAGATTGCATTTAATGCTCTTATGTCTTTGTCATTTTTGTGCTTTTAATGTAAATCACATTTGAGTTCATTAAATTTTACAAACGAGCTCTAATAACATTATTAGAGCTCGTTTTCAGGTGAAGGAGGCAGCAAACAAATAATGTAAGATAATTTCTGTTCATGATGAGCAAACTGAGGCAGAATAACACTGGCTGAAGCATGAGCAACATGATCACAGGATCATATGACTTGCTTGTTCCTCACAACAATAAGCCACCTTATGTTATAACATAAGGTAGTAAAATGTCTGCACATGTGTCTTTCAATGTAGAAGAGTTTTACATCCTGGATGAGATAATGAGAAACCATTTGCAGTTAGGAATCATCATTGCATCAACATCCTCTCCATAAAAAAAATGATAGGTAATGGTAATTTAGCAGCAGGACATATAATCCTATGGGTTATAGTATTTCAGTATACAAAGGTGCTAACATACACTCAATGACAACTATAGATAATCTAATCAGCTTTAAAATATTCTATGAAGAAACTGAATAAAGAATTAATATAAAAATGAAAATGTGATCAGATGAATGTACTGTATATTTTCTACATACACATCTGGTGTGAAAACATGTTTAACCCAGTTTTACTTTCTCAAACAAAAAGGGACTACACCATATTTGAGGCTTTACAAATAGTATTACATTTTATTAATATATTTTAATAAAACAAGTTTAAGACTGTATCAAAAACTCAGTAAAAACATTAGATCTTTATCCATTTTTCTTATGGTGATATCAGATATGAAATGTACATAATTCACATATTGTTGTGGTTTCATTGTTCCCCATCTTAATGAGATAATGTATTATTTTATGTGATAGGCAAGTTAACGTTCTTTCGTACCCTTTTGAACTATAAAGTTTCTTTTTATGATTGTGATCATAAATCTAGGCATACAATTAAAAAATAAAATTATTTCCATATCTGGCCCCTCCCCCTTCCCCAACTAGGTTTACTGGTAAAACACTAATGTTATGGAGTTGTTTAATTTCACAGGCACACAATTATGTACATCCCCATGTTCCCGTGCCTCATCTGAGCTGACAGACAGTGGGAAACTGAACCAAACAGTGTGACACCTAGAGGCAGAGCAGTGATATTACAGTACTCTTAAGCCACCCACCCCACACACCAACAGAACTTATTCAAGACATCAGTCAGTGGATCCACCTCATCGACTATGGTGGACCACAGCATTACATTGGCCCTTTCATTATTGTTGTATCAATCCCACAAGTTATGCCTTGTGAATACAGACATCACCTTGGCAACAGCAAAACCAGTGGAGCAGTTTCAGTGGCACACAAACTGAGAATAAAAAGTAATTTTCTGTAACTTAAATGAAGCTACATCCACAACAGGCATGACCACTGTTAATGTCCTTTCTTGAATGAATCACCAGAAGAATCCCAGTCATGTGGGGAGTTCAAGGATGCAAAAAGTTTTTCTCCCTCCTCATTAGACTTCCCACTTACTGTGTTCAATTTTGTGCAGGATAGTGCAAGGTTTAACAAGAATTTGCATAAGTGCAAGGTCTGCATGTTATTATCAAGAGGGAGCAAAGCATAAAACAGAACAGAGAAAGATCAAAGTCTAAGAAACAAACAGATTCTGTGTAAATTAAGTTTTTTTCCATGCTTTCAGTTTGGCTTTTCATACTTCATTTCCCCTCTAGAAATAACAGGTGCAAAATCTTTGTAAACCTAGCTGAAGGACAGATAAGAGTGATACAGAACTAATAAAGATTAAACATTGTGAGGGAGAGCCTCAAGTCTGTTGTCATGGTGACATCTGCTCAAAAGGCCCTGTGGGCTACAGTCTTTCCTGTGTCTTCATTATTTTCTATACAATAGAAATAGTACATCATTGAAGATAAAACTGACTCTTTTTGGCAAAAAAAAAACAGACAAAAAAGGAATATGCAAGAAGTCAAAAGCAGATCTAAAGGACGAAAAAGAAGAGTGCTGTAAAATTACAAACTGTCCATCATCCATTTGCCCTGTGCCAGTAGTAGAATTTTAAGATACAGTGTTTTATCCATGATGATCAAATATATGGGGTATGGTTGCCTGCTCTTCTACAAAGTCAAACCCACTTCATTGAACATTAAAATTACTCCAGTAGTAGTTTAACAAGCATCCCTACCATTGCACCTGCTTTCCAAACTGAAAAGCTCCAGTGTGCGTTAGGGAGGCACATAGGGGGGCGGTGACCTATATGCTGTCATGTTCTTGGGGCGAGAGCCTTTTCCCTCTATGGGGACAGTAAATGGTGGTGGTGGCTGGTAAGGAGGGGCATTCGGATCGTCATCTTGATAGATGGAATACTCCTCCAGCAGATCCTGGTTAAGCAGGGTACTGTGAGGGCCAGCCATGTTGGGGTACTCTGGAGGGGGAAGTGGGGGCTTTTCCTCCTGTAGGATAAGAGGAATGCTAGAAGACGGCGGTGACTTGGAATCATCCATCTCATCGGCAAAAATGATTGGGACACCTTTCTTGATGAAAGTGGCCTGCTCCTCTATAGTCATCTTCCCTTTGCGCTTCTTACGATAACAGACCATTGCAATAATCCCGGCTATGAGTAGCAGAGCTGCCACAACTACAGCAGGAATGACAGTGTGCAGGTAAACATCATCACTGCTCCTCAGGCCTGTTCCAGGTATAGATGTAGCTGTAGGAATAACAGGTAATGGCACCTCTCCAGGTGGAATGAATGTGTAGCTCTGACATTTATTTGTACCCCGAACAGATATATTAATGGGTTTAAATTCTGGCTCCATAGCTTTGATGAAGGCCAGTTTGGGTGTACCTTGGGGATCAGCGATCTTGTTACTTAGAGCCGTTATCTGGTCCTTTGGACAAGGACTCTGCGGTAGACTGTTATTGGTCCATTCCACCACAATGGAGCCCCTCGTGATGCTCCTCAGTGTCACTGTGCTACTGTTACGATCACCAAAGGCGTAAGACAACTTTTTGGTCAAAAGAATCTTCTTTTGGACATCATTGCTCAAAGTTTTGGGGTCACCATGAAAACGTGCAGCAAACACCACTGAAGGTTTGTCATTAGTAGATAAACGATTGACTTGTACTTCAAAAGCATCCATGATGCTCTTCCCACCCTTATCAGTAGCCAGCATAAAGTACTCATGTTTCCCCTCATGCTTCTCCTCAGGAAGGCCATACAAAAGTTGGATAGTGCTGTTGAACTGGATCCAAGAGGTTTCATTCACTGGGTCTTTTGGTGTCTTCTTTAAAGTTAAACGAAGCTTATCAGTAGTTCCATCCTCCCTGTCAAAGAATGTATCCGGAGGAATTTTGACTTCAAAATAAGTGCCAACCCATGTGTTCACCTGATCAATGGCATTTTGGATTTCTGGAGTTTGATTCAAGTCTGGAGGAAAAGACTGAGAAGTGGTGCGTTTGGGAGGTTTAACAGTGGTGGACTTGGGTTCCCGGGGAGCTGGAGTGGTAGATTTGTTTTTCTTGTTGGGTCTCCTTGTGGATGTGGATTTGGGTCTTTTGGTGGTACTTGGCAGGGTTGGCAAAGCAGTGGCCTCTACAAATGTGGGTCGGGTCATGGTTGGCTGAATAGGGATGGTGCTTGTAGTTCCTAGTACTTTTGTAGGTTGGGGAGGACCAAAAACAGGTGTGTGGGCAATCTGATCCCTGACCCTCATTGTAGGCTTCACTGGAAGAGGCAGAGGGCCTCGCACTGGGGGAGCAGAGTTTTCAGTTGCTGGGGCAATAGAGGGAGAAGTTGGAGTGGGGACAACACGTACAGGGGGTTCTGGGTGTGTGGTCGGAGGAAGCAAAGAAGGTACTGGTGTAGGAGTATTGTTCAACTGCCGTCTGACCCGTTTCACTCCATGGGGCTTTTTGTTCACAATGTGCCAACCAACCACTGGGTACCCAAGCCTGGCTGACATGGTCCCATCCTTGGCTGAGGATTGGACACTGCTAATGTCAGGGATGCTGCCCTGGTCAAGGGCACATCCAAGTTTCCATGACAACAGAGCCCCATTCTCTACAACCTTCTTAGCATTCCCTGGTCCAGCCATGAAAGCAGACATATCAAATAAGCGGTTGTTGACAACAGGGACCACCCTCATGTGCTCCAGAGGCACATGTGAGAACATTCTCATATTGCACATTAAGTTGACTCTCTGTTCAGCAACCATCTTTGTCAAGTCAGCATCCAAGATGACGGTGAGGACAGTGACAGGCTCCTCAGGGCCACAGGTGAAAGGCTGGAGGCCACTGATCTCAGACTGCAGTGTGAGCAGGGCTGGTTCAGTGTCTGCCCTTTCTTCTGGATATACCTCCACAGAGAAGACTGTACTCGGGAGTACGTGGCTGCCGCTCGTCTCAATTATCTCTTCTCCAGACACCAAGATATGATACACTCCTTTATCCTGCTCCAGGGCCAAACCTCTCAAAATGCAGCTTTCTTTGTCCCAAAATAACCAGGAGGGTAAAGAATCCTTTCCAATTTCAGTGAGCTACAGGAGAAGAAAAAACAGTGCTGTTATTCTAGACAAACCTCTGAGATACAAGTAAAATACTTTCAAGACAACATAGTCATTACAAAAAAATGCCGATAAAAGTTACCAGGATGTAAGCGATGACTCAAATTTTTTGCTCTGTTTGACTAGGAACTAAGTTTTATATTTGTATTTTTCTATCAATTTAATAAAGAAAACAAATATTTGAAGTAACTACTAAAAGATTATTCAGTTCTCCTTTTCATGCTTTCACTGCCTCACTAACCCCCCCCCCCCAAAGCCTAAATCAATTTATTAAATCTCGCCAAATATGAACAGGATGCAAAGTGAGCTCCTATTCATAACAACTGTGTGAGTCATCACTCCTCATTTTGATTTATTACTGTGTGACAAGATATGCATCATCACTTGGGCCCATAATAATCTCATCTCAATAATATAAAGTATCTGACTAAAACAAACTGCACCACAGTCAGCTTCAGTCACTAGTGAAACAGGGATCAAATCTGACCAAAGGAGCCAAAACTATACAGTATATCTATGTTTTCATCAAAGACAGAAAAATGGGGCCATGTGACCAGTGGTAGGTCCTGTAGAGACTATAAAGCAGTATAAACGGGTAGTGAATGTAGCTTCATACAAATGCAAACTAAAAACTGCAGTTCATCAACAATATCCTCCAATATCTCTATAATACAAGTGTTGCCCTTTATAGCTGAAACAATTACTCAACATCTCTACTACTAAAATTAAAGGCAAATATTTTCTTTTTTGATAAATGATTAAATCGACTTTAAATATATATATACACACACACAAACAAGGTCTGTGATTATAGCTTCTTATACATGAAGATCTTCTAAATATGTTGCTTCCTCTATGACAAATTGAATATAGTTTCTGCATGGACAAAAGTCATTTGAAGATGTTGTAATTTTAGGTAGCATTTAGTGGAATCAAGAAAATTTCATAATAAAAATACTCATTGGCTGCAGACCTACTGCATATTATTGTGTTCAACCTGACCTTTTAGATAGTTGCAACAGTGCCATTGGCCCATAAACCTCCTTTGGTCACCCAGTTCTAAGGAACCTTGGTGTTATTTTTGACAGTGCCTTTAAATTTAATAAACAGACCTCACTGTATGGGATCTAAAGATGGTAATCCATGATTTTATTACCTCTTGTTTAGAATATTTTGACTCTTTGTATGAAGGAGTGATGTTGATATTTTCAATGTATTGAGTCCCAGGAACCACAGGTGTTGATTTCTATGGGTCCATGGGCAATTCAATGCATCCCCCCCCCAAAAATATTCTTTCTTAAGACGCTGTAGTTAAACTCAGGGTTGATGCTGGTATGTTGAGCTTATAATTAACAGATGTATTCATGTACAGAGTTTCCTCTAGGATTTCTTTTGCAGTGAGGGCAAAACTGAAGAGGTTTGGTGGTAAATGCCCAAATTTGGTGACTTCTTGTAAATTTTAATAATCCATTATGCTTGCTTGTCTGAAACATCTGTGTTAGTTTATAGTTACATTTTAAAGATGAATGAGGAATTAGAAAATTAAAAATGAACATCTGTTTGGTTACTCAAAGAAAATAATGTACTAATATTGTCAGCAGTTTAAGCTGCAGACTAGAAAGTGCTCATGCTGTGCAGATGATACATGTTAATGTGTATTATCATAAATGCAGGAAAGAGTGATTTTTAACGTCTGCTTACTGTAGAAACGTTACAAAAAACAGGGTCTTTTTATAAAAATCACATTGTATTCATTAAATACAATAAACTTTTCTTAGTCAACCTTAATTTTGGCCTGGTGGGAGGTACAGTGTGGTCTGCGATAGATTAGGGACACAGGACGTGTACCTAGCAACATCCCTGTGAAGGTTTTTAATCAAAAGGGAAATAGTACTGTGTTCCAGATTTAAAACAAGATGAAGCATTACCACAAGAAAACCATCAACCTAAATATGTGAATTACTTCTAACATTCATACATTGTTTCAAATGGCAATATTAATTATACTTACATAGATGTTACAGCTTGCATTGGCAGATCCCGGTGGAACCTTCAATTGGAACACCTGACCAACGATTGCAGAGGAGTCACGTATTCCAGCGTGCACTCCCCCATTCTTTATGGAGGATTCTGGGACAGATTTAGATGGCCCTTCTCCTACTGAAGAGGCAACAGCCTGTAGCTCAGAGAGAACAGAGGACTGCATGGAAGCCTCTAGTTCCACAGACATCATTTCCACCACTGTATCTTGCTGCTCTGACACAGTGCCATGGGCCATGGTCACCAGAAGCCCTATTACCACAGTGATAGTCCTGCATGAAAGAAGCCCGCTCCTCGCAGCGTCCTCGCGGCTCATGTCTCTCTTCTTATAGTGCATAGCAACAGGCCTTTGGGCTGCCCAACAGTCAGTGAACAACTGAAAAGGCCACATGCAATGTTGACAGTCTGATGATATAATAATTAATCAGATTCCCTTGTTATTGCTCTCAGATCCTGTGTTTTTTCCCTTGATGTCCTGTGCAATCCATGAAGATATCGTCAGCAGCCTCTCAGACAGCCATAACCAGCTTTGGGAGGAAAAAACAAAACAAAAAGAAACATAAGTCTGACAGGAGAAAAAACAATGGCTGTCCAAACAAAAAAGTGTATCAGACCAAGCTCCCCAACACTATAACTAGTCATACAGTTTGTATATTCTATGTAAAAGGTTACATGTCCATTTAAAACTTGCATTTGAATGCTATGCTTAGCTACAATGACAACCAATGACACACACTGACAATGATTCCTAAGTTATTAAAATGAAAAATATACAGTTATTTGTGTGGGGGGGGGCTAGTGTCTATTAAGATTTGACAACAAAGAGATGACACTATTTACTTTCCCACAATTTATCACAGAGGGATTTACTTTGACTTCATAAGCTAGTGCCCAAAAATACATGCAATATTACAAATGCTGTCAAGTGAACCTTGGACAGGAAACTGTGGTGGGGAGGATGTGGGGGTGGGTAAGACTGAGGAGCTTTGAGAGAGACGAAGAATCCTGAAGAATTTGGGCATGAGGATGAGGAATAAAGGAGGAGGATGAGAAAGAGAGAATGTTGACTGTGATAAAGATACTGAGGATGAGAAAGCTGGTAAGTGGAGAATTTTGACCTGGATTTAAAAACTTTAAACTGTGATGAAGAAGGATGAGAAGAGGATGAGGCTGAGGAGACGAGGATGAAAACTGTAATAAAGGGCTTCCAACTGTGGAGGGGAGCATTACATCTCCTAGAGTAAACATGCTCTCCTTGCAGCTCTGTTGTTCACACAGGGAGCGTGTCTGCTGCACACCTGCTGTGTAGCTTCTGCTTTGTTTGACAAAGTGTCTGCCTTTGAAAATCACAACACATTCTTTTAAATCCTCAAACACTTGTACTCTTCCATACAAAGTGGTAGAAGATGAGTGAGTGAGTAAGTACACATGATCAGAGCACACAAATGTCCCTAGCACACAGTACTTACAGTTGGAATGTGAATATTAAATTTCAAATAAAAAGTGACAACCCTACCCCACAAGCATCAAGTGTGAACCTGCCCAACCTATCTTAATTTCTGTCGTGATTTTGAGTAAAAGCCTTTCTCGTGGCATGCATGAGTGTCAAAGGTTGTTTGTCTTGGTTGTTGGATTTAATTAGGTGCCCTGAGGTTTGGGACTGCAGTCTCGATTGTGTTGACCCGGCCAACCCCAATCCTACAGCACTCAATTGAGCAGAGAAGGGTCAGCCAACTGCCTGGAATCCTAAGTCCTGAGTGGCGCAAAGGAATAATGTCAACTCACACACCCCAAAATATTGCCAAAAAGCTGTTTTTTTTCCCAAAAGAGAGGGACTTACTTGGTAAAATACATTTCATTCAAAGGCCAAGCCATTAGTCTAAAGACAATGCCATGTTATTATTTTTTCTAAAACAAAACCAAAGTTCTCTAAGATTGTTTTATGCGCATTGAACTGAAACTTTAATGTCTGTACCTAGTAAATAAAACAATGCTGCACTGCAACGAGACAACACACATTACTAACACACACACATTTACCTTGAATTTGACAGTTAACAGCTTATACCGTTTGCTCTGGTGTGTGCTATAAAAATTTGATGTGATTTTTTTTTTAATCAACCATGGTCTTTTTATTGAGCTCTCACTCTCCTCTATGCCCCCTCTTTTAAGATTAGTCAGGCGACTGATTGCTTAACATTACAGTTAACATGAACTTCATTAAAAGAAAGTGCCATTCCAATCAAAATCTGAACAACAAAACTTTTATTTCATTCCAAGCCATAAAAACCTGTAAAGCCAATTTAATATGACATGTTTGCAATTATGCATTCTAAATGTGACTAATTAAACACATGAGTGCCTGTATTTTCTCAGTTAATGGGGCAGAAATATTCAATAGAAAACAGTGTTGCAGGGATTGGAATCTCTGTGGGGAACTAGCAGTAAATCCTCAGATTGAATGCAAACCTCTTGGAACGGTTTCAAAAGAAAGAAAAAAAAAATATATAAACAGAAATGATCGTAATACCACTAAACCACCTTTTAACATCACTTCCTTTTGTATTTGTACGTTGCCCTGATATGCCTACACTTTAAATGTACAGACAAGTATTTCAATATTTTTCTAACAGGATTTTAGAAACAGTCCATATCCTTCACTCCCTTGCCCTTATTATTCAATTCTAAGTAGCCATTACAGCTTTAGTGGTGTGCAAAACTACTGACTTCTTTTTTGCAATGAATCAAGTCCAAACATGTTTTATGTGACAATAAGAAAGTTGGATAATCCTCCTGCCCACACACACAAACATGTTGACTTTTTTTATTAGTATTAGTCATGTAAAGTTGAACACTTGAACACCCATTTGTGATGTCTGTTTTGCTGACACACTCGGGTGGAGCGAACAGCTAAGCTAAGTGGGTGAATCCATGGATTTTGCCATCTTTGGTGTAGAATACTTTCACACTTCACCTTCAGAATGCTTTACTGACATGATTGTCACCTCATAATTACCACGTGTTTTTACCATTTTCACAGTGCCATTCGGTTTTCAAGGCACAAATTTTAGTTCAGATACCTGAATTTTGGATAACAAGTGAAAGGCCGAGCCCTGATGTACACTTGATTCTTACTTTATGCAAGTCACCAATAAGAATAACAAATATTAGTTACTTGGTTTTGAACAAAGTCCACCGCCTTCCCTTTTTACAAAACCTGTCCTAATTCTTCAATTCCAAGTAGCCATTACAGCTATAGTGATGTGCAGCACTACTGACACAGACCAATCCACTGCTTTTTAATTTCAAACCACCATTCATCACTGGACAAAATCCTATAAACAGCAGATAACACATATGGGCAGCAATATTGTGTTATTTCTTTTCTGGGAAAATCGCTTCTGTCAGTATAGTCAATCTTCTACTTATGGTGACTTTTGACAACATGAAGGTCGATAAGTGCAAGACAAAACAACCAAAATATATTGGGAAATGTTACATTCAGTGGAAGTTATTTTGATTAAGATCTACTGCAAGTACATACAGTGTCAACAGAAGTGGACTGTTATGACTACACAGGCAGATGGAAATACTACACCATTTAATCTAGTATCCTCCACCCTCCTGTTCATAGTTTCAAAGAAGTAAATAAGAGCTCACTCTGAATAAACAGTGGCATACTAGTTACAGAGGGTACTGAGTCATATCTCCCTTAACCCATAAACCAGGTTGGGACATGCACTTTATCTATGATCTTTATCTACACACTGACTTCCCAAGGATTTATATCCAATGACTCTCTGTCCAGTTCATCTCACTCCGACTGAAGATTATAGGCAGCAAAAACACCTAAGGCAGTCTTTTTAAGAAATGGTCAGGCAGGAAAAACAAAATCTTCAATGGCCTGCCCGACACAATAAGCTAACCGAGTGTGAGTGTACTGCTTGATTCAGTCATCCTTTCTGTGTTTAAATGTAAAACAACCATTAACATGAAAATAGGTTTCTCCCATAAGTTTATTTTAATATAGGTGTAAGCACTACACCTCACCCCAGGCTGTTGCCACACACACAAGAAAAAAAAATCTGAGCATCAAAGTAAGCTCTTCACAGTGTGGCCTAGATTCTATCACGTTCCCATTTCATAGTGCATGGCTAATTCACAATTAAATTAAACAGTTTATTAAGAAATATGAAGCGTTTTATTTTGCTAACTAGCACTGTTTCAGTTCAAATGACCAACAAAACAATATTAACATGAAAGGTGCATAATATATGTAAATAATATATGATATGTTATTAAAGGAAATAGTAGGCAATCAAACATAGTTTAACACAATGGTAACAGATGAAGCAATGTTGACCTTGATAGCCTTGAGCAAACAAAATTTTATTGGCGTAATAACCAAATTCACGGTTCACTTCAGTCCTTGATTTCTTGATTTGCTTCACAACACTTCATTGAGTTTGGAAATGAGAGTTTAACAGGCAGCATCTGCAGCAGCTTGAGCTATTGCAATTTTATTGTCTTGTATAAACAGTAGATGTTTAGTTTTACAACCATTACATCCCTATTGATTGTACCTAATTACAATCACTCTGCCAGAAAAAGGATCAAAGAAGTCAACATTCAAAATCAATGTTTAAAAGAAAAAAATATGCCTAAATGACATCACACATTGCTGAGTACCAGAAAAATTTGTGCCTCATTGTTAATCATGATTTTTCTGACAAAATCATGATTTTTCCTGACAAAAAAGCTTCCTGCCTTCCATGCCTTTAAATATTCTGTAAACATTACATGGCTCAGGTTTGTACAGAATGAAACTTATCATATTTAAAGTAAAAGGTATTTTTATCCCATTAGCACAGAATGATCATAAATAGTCATGACCTCAATATTGATCAAAAATGTTATTTAACATGAATAATACATAAAAATGAAGTTGAGCCCTTATGTTTTACTCATATTTTTTCCCCAGAGCAAAACACGTTATAATGATTTTGGTAAATGGAAGACATTTTATAACCCACTCCACGGCTCACCTGCAATACTTTTGTAAGCACAGTTAGCACAAGTATGTTTTTTAAATCCGTCAAGACTGAGAATTATCACACCAAATGTCAGAAAATATGTTATTTGGTGCTTCTGAGTCTGACGATTTTAAAGTTTATGGGTATCAACTGACAGGCTCTTTTAAAGCCGAGAAACGGTTCCAAAAACTGAGGGACGACATTCAATGCAGTTACAAGTGCAATGTCAGTATGTTTATGCAGCAAGTAAACATTAACATTGTCAGTTTTGCAATATCTCAATTACCATTGCTGGCAATTGGCAAAAATTGTACTAGAGTTTCATTTGCAGGGGGGGGTGAGAACTCCAGAGTCCATCGACCCATGCATCTCCTTAATTCTTTGTAATTCACTGTATTATGGCGGACACCAGCAATGGTCGTTGTAAATGCTCAGCAAAAGCCAAGAAGAAGGAGGCTTATGGCAGAGTGTGAATGAGGAAGGTGAACTACTTGGTTAGTTTTGAAAATATACACATCACTTAATTCAAGCTGTTGTTTACATGGTTGTTGGCCGTTGATTAGCTCAAACATTAGCCCCAGGCAGGTCGAATTACTTGTGGGAGTAACGCAAGTAAACAAAACAATCAAGCAACACAATCCAGCAACACGAATCACACAGGCAGCCTAACACTATACCAAGCTCTCTACAAAAAAGACAAAAGTTACACATAGTATTTCACTTCACAAGATACTCGGAGCATTATTACTATCAAAGTAAATGTCATACCACAGATATATGGAGATTTTGATATTGTCACATCTCTATAAACATTATATTGATTTATATTGAACTTCCATATTGCTGCTACTGTTTCATTGCCCAGCTCCAGTTTCAAGGTTAATATAAAATGTTCTTATTGGGGAGCAGAATATAATAATTCTTCTTTATTTTCTAACCAGGTTTCACTATACACTAAACACTGAAAAATGTCTTACTGATTCTGTGACAGGTCTTTTTTATGTATGGTAAACAGTAAAACGATAGAGGCTCGAGTGTTGGGCATTTTTGCCCATTTCACACTGACGCCTGAACGTCTAAGGGGGACAAAACTGCTTACAACCACAGTATCCGTGCTGTCTTCAGTTCAACAGTAGTTAAAACTTGAAAACCATCAAAAATAATTAGGGCTCCGATGCACAGTGGCATTCTGGGCCAATTGAATTGACGTACCACATCCAGCAGCCTCTGGATAGTGCATGAGCTGAATAACAAACATATCCACAAGTCAAGCTTGCTTTGCGATTGGATGTTACCCGTGTGTTGCCCTCTAACTGTTCGACACGGTGATCATACATGTGAAGAGCAAAATACACAAACCAGCACAGGTTGAGTTAAAGTGTAACTTTACATGATGACCTTTTTGAGCACACTCATTTTAATGCTACATGGCAGCTACCATGTGCTGTCAAATCCAGGTGTAGAAGTAAACTAATTATTATTATCAGAGCAACTGCACATGTCCAACACTGAAATTACATCAACACCTATACATTTGAATAATCTTTCCATACTCTGATCAAAGAATGATATGATGTTGTAGATCCTTTTAGGTGATTATTTGTATAGTTTTTCAGCATAGTCTGTATTGGTAACTGAACTTGTTAGTTTTGTTAAATGTTGTATCTCACTGAGTTGATATTAAAAGGTCAACCCATTTGGGTTTTTCTATGGCAAATGCCCCTCTTTCGCAATCATGGCTTGTTTTTAAAATAAATTATAAAGAAAATGTATTAAAATCGGCATTTATGAAATAATTATGGTCTGCCTGTCTCATCTGCATTTTGTGTCTGCACTAAGGTGCTTTTATATGTATTTATTTTTATTTTTTAAATTAGATACTGGGTATTGAATATATGAAACAGGTCATAAAAAATAAATAGTACATTTTTGGATGAAAAATAATCGTTTGAATGGACTTGATAGCATTTATTAAGGTCAAGAACAAAAAAGTATAACCTTACATTTAAAAAAAAAACTAATTACAGGACAACTTCCATAATTAGGAATGTTAAAAAAACAATACACCAATAATTTGTTTTACCTCTACTTATCCTAACTGATAGGGACCCTCAAGAGGTTATTCTTATGAAGGATTCCAAACAACCTTTTATGTATTGATATACTTTAATACGATAAAGAATCAAGTAAAATTGCCTGTCCGAAGACAATGTTAAACTAACTGAAACTAAAGCACTGGCAAATCTGAATCCTTGCCTTTCTCAACAAGTGATTCTGATCTAATAATTAGCAAATTATATTTTTTTACAAATATGCCATGTCATTGACAGTTTATGATAATGTGTTGTTACCAAGAATACTATCTCATTACACTAGGTTAAACTGGAGCTATTGGAATTACTGCAACATTAAATGCATAAAAAATATTTAAACCAGTTCTAAACACTAAACACCACCATGAATAGGGTATTTGCAGTTTAAAATAATAGTCACCATGTTCAATATTTAACACTACATTTTTGTGAATTGACAAATTATGTCCTAGTAGCTACTCTGCCACTTAGTTAGGTGTACTACAGCTAACCTTAGCTACCGGGCCCGTTTCAGATGCCCGTTTTCTGCTGGACTCAATAAACGAGGCCCCTATAAACCAAAACGCCACCTTCGGCGTTCAACCTTCATAAACCATTAAGTATTTCACACTCGTAAAACTCTCTTTATGTGGAAGTACCCCTTGCACATACTTTAAAATTGGCAAACGCAGAAAGAAGAGGCTGCATTAAATGGTGTACTGCATCTGCCCATAGCGCAGGGATGCACCTGTTTTATTCTAGGCAGAATGAGGAGCGGGCGCCGCACAAACGCCTAGCTCTCAAATACTGCAGCTAACGCCAGACTTCACTCCTCATACTGTAAACAATAACTCCACACCAGGCTGAGTTAACACGGGTCAGCTCAACCACTGCCAAATGTGGAATCATCAAAAGTCGAGTAAAAAAAAAACGGACCGAGCCGTGATAGCCACCTCGCGGGGCTAACTAACAAGCTAACAAACTAAGAGTGTATGCTGAAGACAAATAAAGATGGTTACCTGTACTGTTAGCATTTACGTCTGTCTGGGTTAATTCTGTGAAATGTCACGTCTTAAACGTCGCTGAGGAGGGTGACATGTTTCGCGGTGATGAAGTTAGAACAGCGACTGAAGCAAAATTCAAACTGACCTTGTTAACGAGCTAACGTTAGCTAACTCGCTCTATAATGTCTCCTCTTCTGGCCGGGAAGGGAGCGCCGCGGAGACTTCCAAAACGCCATCAAACATGCGCTTTCTCCTCGGCGACACAGGGTGATTTAGAGTCTTAAGCGAAGCGGCGTTTCTGTACACAGTCGAGGGAAGAGAAATTCTTGTGATTTGGTGAAATCTAGAGCGGCTGCACCGCTCTGTACTGTGATAATGTCGGCAGGCAGCGGGCACCCCTCCCTTTCTGCCTCTGTGCTCCGTGTCGACAGGTCTACAAGACAAGTGGAGCTCATTGGAGTTAAACCAGCATGACTCCACCTCTCCTTTATTTGGAGACATGCAGGTGAAAGGATAAAAGCGGAGAGTGCACTTGAAACAAGCGCTCTTGCTTTTAATAATAGAACAATACTTGATGATGTAAAACACGCATTTCATTCGCCACGTCAACTTTGACTATGGCTTCTAAATTTATCATGGGATCAGTGAAGTACGTACCTACTACAGTAGCTGCATTTCACCTACCTACTTATTATCTTCTTCCTCCTTACCCATTTACTTTCATATTGTGACATACTTATCCTATACCTGCATACTTACTGTATATGCTACCTACCTGCACTTACAGTATCTGTCTACCCATATTCATACATGCTTATTACCCTCTTCTTCTACATAACAACTTTCATACTTCCACTTACCTACACATTTATGGTGTGTTCCATTTGGGCTGAGGAATTAGGGAGACCCCTGAACTCGGATTTCCACCTCAGAAACCCCAACACAAACCCCAACGTAGGATTTCAAAATAGCTGCTACCATACAGACACTGCTACTTTATAATAGCGGTTCTGTCACTGTTGTTTCACAGTAAATGCATCCATGTTGCCAAGCTGCTTGTGTGAGCAAAAGAACATGTAGAGCATTGTTAGTGAATGGCATTGGCTAACAATGGCCCGTCCAAGGTATGTTGTGTTGCATCTCAGACTTCTCATGTGGAATGCAATAATACACAGTGTTACATACTACCATCTACCTATGTACCTAATTGTCTACCTACATGCCACCTATCTACTGTACCTACATACCAGAGGCATTTCAAAGGAGCTTGAGGCCCTGGGCAAAGGGTCCTGGGGGCCCCTACATCATACCCGAACAACAACAACAACAACAACAACAAAAAAAAAAAAAGCCTGTACTATTTTTTTGTGGGTACTTTTTTTGTTTTGGTCTCAAGCCATTTAATTGACCATATAGTGTGTTCATGCAATTTATTCTCAATGGAAAACACCACTGACATGTAGACCAGTATGTAATCTCATCACTTAAAAATGTCTGTCACATTCAGTATGAATGCACCTTTACATTAGCATGTGTCCCGTACATAGTCTTAATAAGATTTAAGGGAGTTCTTGGGGCAGAGCTCCCTCTCAGATCAACAGCCCTGGCAAATATACTGTTACGGCGCCCCTACTTAACCATTACCTACCTGCCTTTCTACTTGAGTGTTAAACTGGGTGACCTAAAGGCAAATAGGCTTAAAGAGGTGAAAGGTAAAGATACTCACTGGTTAAGAAAGCACATTTAAGTTCTCGTTGCCTCCAGCAATAAGACATCTTTGTCATTTTACTGTTCAACACCATTTAGTAAACAGTGTGTGGCTCTTATAAGCTTATTCTTTTATGACCTTGAAACAATTGCCATGATTTATTCATTTTCATGGGGTAACATTATAAAAGAATCTTTCCATTAGCATTTATGACTGTGGGAAAGTTGCCCTGGGCAAATTTGTTCAACGTAGGATGCACTGTTATTCCTTTTATTATACTAGGAGGACAAAACAAACATCTACACAGTAGAATAAAGACAGAGGAATAAACATTATATTTAATTTCCTTGCTACCACCTCCTGTGCTGTGGCATAGCAACTGTCTACTAGCAGATATAGCCAGGACCTTCAAGGCTTTATCTCCCGCCATAACAGATTACATATGGCTGTTTTTTTTATATATATATATATATAATAAAGTAAGCAATAAATGAAAAGAAAATTTGTAACATGAAAGATTTGCTGTCACCAATATAAATGTGACTTATTACATTTGACAAGTTAAACACTTCTCAAGTGCTGGCCTTTCAAAGAACAATTTAATAAAAATACATAAATGTCAGCTCTTCACAGCAGGTATACCCGAAAGGACTTAAGAGAGAATGAGCCTACTTTAATGCTTACTTTATATCAGGACAAATAATAATTCAGCATAGTATGCAACAAGGACATACAGGATATAAAATGGTGTGTTCAAAAAACATTAATGATGACAAGTTAGTCTATAACCCAACCTTAAAGCCTTTTCTGTCCTCCACATGCACAGTGAAGAAAACCTGTATCTCTG
Organism: Brachirus orientalis; assembly: GCA_016785285.1. Taxonomy (NCBI): domain Eukaryota; kingdom Metazoa; phylum Chordata; class Actinopteri; order Pleuronectiformes; family Soleidae; genus Brachirus; species Brachirus orientalis. The sequence goes on from JAFBJR010000150.1 coordinate 3,176,466, forward strand.
TGCAGAGTCTGTGTTGTTTCATGAAAATGTACCTCAGGTTTAATGAAGATTAAAAATACCAAGGCATTTCAAATTGTCCTACAATTGAGGTCGTAAGTAAGTGGGTCTACTCAAGATTTTTTGAACCTGGGTGAACCTGCTAAAATGAATGCAAGTAACAACCTTTCCATTCCCACTGGTTGGTCTGACCTGTTGTGGTGTTTTTGCCAGTGCATGAAATGTTCGGTCAAAAATAAATAAATGATTCTGTGGAACAAAGGAACAACAACACAAGAGAGCTCTGTGACATTGTTACAGTTGTTACTATTTTGTATCATTTACTTCAGTCCCTCATTTAAAGGTACAGTGTGTTGTTTGGCATAAATTGAAGATAAAACAATTATACTTAATTTGTATTAAATGTACAGCCACCTTATTGCATGAATTTTTGTTTTTCATTACCGTAGTGCTGAAGAAGGGTCAGCACTACGGAAGCCTCCATTTTGGACCACCAATTTCTGCAGTAGCCCATAATGGACAAACTAAACATACTTTGAGTTTTGATGCCACATGAAGTCTCCAACACACCTGGAGAGCAGAAGGATTCAGCTGTAAAATGAAACTTCACACATACACGTTGCTAAATTGTACCCACTACCTTTAAGCTCAATGATGAGTGAACAATTTCCACGTGCTAATAAAGTGAAGCAAGAATGAGTACAAAATATCTTTGCGAAAAACATTCTGCTTAGTGTTGTGCTGTAAATGGGGTGACAGTACAGTGAGCCATCTCCCAGCTTGAAGGTTGTGGGTTACATTCCTGGGCTTCACTAGAATTCATGCTGATTTGTCCTGGGGCAAAGTGGCTTTGCTGGGAGCGTTTGAGGGGGTATGAAAGGTGTATGATAGAAAATGTACAGTACATAGATGTGCTGTGTGCGTGAATGGGAAATCTGTATTGTAAAGCAGCTTAGTGTGATCATCAAGACGAGGAAAACACTATATTCGGTAACTGCAGACTATTACCCATTTAAATGACATCAGACCTTATATAGCTCCCAGAAACTAAGCAGATAAAAAAGAAACTAGTGTTTTCACCAGGGTTTTGCGTTCCCACTTTTGCAAATAGGTGCCAAAACTATGAGCCTTAGAGTGTCATTTGACATGGGTATTTGACCAGTGGGAATGTGGTATCAGATTACACAACTATGTTCAAGTTGTGAGCCAACGCATTCAGCTTTTTTAAAGTCACTATATTGAGATGACAGAAGTTTCAGTCTAAAGGTTATATTTGTTCAAAGATTGCTATTGACCTTATTAACAAAAGAAATCACTTATTCAGAGTTTGAACAGGTGAAAAATGACTTTAGTGTTTGCACCTGCCTTAAAAACGTTTCTGTGCTGCCCATAGTACACACACACACACACCATGGGGTCATGTTGTCACCAAGCACATGTTTTGGGAACTGTTGGGTTTCTCTCGACAAAAAGTAATATGTATGGGATGATCTAGTATTTTTAATTTGTGTAGAAGATGGAATTATGGTGGAATCAATACCTCTGTCAAGGCCCTGTTTGTCTGTCTGTTTGTGGGCAGCATAACTCAAAAAGTAAACGACAGACACTGATGAAACTTTCTAGTTCATGGCCAAAGGAAGAAATAATTCAATTGCGGAGGTGATTCAGACACAGAATCCAAATCAAAAAATTGTGGCTTGCCCTCTATGAGTTGTTTCTCTAGTTAGGAATGTTATTGGTGTACTGTGTTGTGCACCTTAGCAGAAAAGGCTTATCATAAGACCTGTTTGCACATTAGGTCTCGGAGAAACGCTTGACTGCTGAGTGAAGGCAGCTGTGATAGTAGTCACAAGATTCAAGCATGTGGTTGTTTGAGTGTTCAGTGGTTCAAACATCCATGGATAAAGCACAATTTTAAGTATTTTAGTAAATGTTTAATCCATCTATCCATTATCTACACTACTTATCCTTTTAGGGTCACAGCGAGAACTGGAGCCAATCCTGGCTGCTTTTGAGTGAGAGGCAGAGACGCCATAAACATGTGACCAGCCAATCACACAGCCAACATACAGGGACAAATAACCATTCACATTCACATTATGTCAATGTAGAATCTCAAATTACATTAATACCAATTTTACATATCTTTGGACTATAGGGGAAACAGTGGTAACCAGATTAAAACACAGGCTGGATGTGCCAATACTGTATGATACTCAGTTTTTGTATGGGTCTGATAGTGGTCAAAATTCCTGCATTGGATGTCAGGAAAAACAAAGGATAAACATCACAAATACTTCAGTCAGCACCAGCTTTTTTATCTTTTACAAAAGGCATCTTTTACAAAAAAAAATAAAATAAAATAATACATTAAGGAAAAATGTAAATAATTATAATAATTATAATAAATAATGTTATCATTTCTGTTTATTATATATTATAATAAACAGAAATGATAACGCATCAGCTTAAATATGTTGTTAAAACACCGTAGTAGCTTATAGGTTCTCACTTATTCAGGTCATTTACAGTCACCTTTAGTAGCTGGCTGGTGGCAACTGGACTTTGTTGATACTACAGGTTGTGATACTGATATTGGTATTGGGAACCATCCCTAGTTGAGCTGGGAGGCAAACTGAGAAGCTTCCTTGTTTTGCCGCACTAGTACTTCCCACCACAGCACATTTGTTATCATGTCTTGCATGGTTGAAGGACAGGGTGAAGGACACCTCTGTCAAAGCCTGAGCTGCTCTGCATTGGTATTATGTAACTTCTGGATGCCACAAAAAGACCTGCAACATTCTACTTTTCAGCATACATCACACTGTGTTACTTTAAGAAATGTCCAAAAAATAAATATAAATATTTAGCGATGCATGATGATAATTGTAAAAAAATACATAAAGATTAAAAAAAAATATTTGTAGAGGGCAGCAGCATAGAAGTCAAGAGGGTAGCAGCCTATTTTGCCTACTGTTCTAGTCATTAGTTATATTGGGAGATCTCAACAATATAAATTTTATAGGCAATATCCATTAATATTTGGCAATATATCAGCAGATATTAAAATAATCCCTTTAAAAAAATGTCTTTTATTATCATTTTCTTGAATTCGTTTCTAAATGTTAGTACTGGTTTGTGGAGTAGACATGAAAATGACTCTCAAGCCTTCTACACTGCCATCTCGCCTTTTCTCTTTTACGGTGATAATGTACACGCAAATATTTAATTGGTGAGATTTGTTTGCCTATGTATGAATTAACAAAACAACAACAAACACCAAAACAAAACACGAAAGAGCAGGGAAAAGTAAAATAAATAAATAAACTAAGAGGACTCTCTTTACAATCTCTTTATTGACAGGCAATGATGAGGAAGAGGAAGTAAGCACCAGTAGAAATAAAAAACCCTGACAGGAAACAGTGATCAGAGCTATCATTACTGTCAAATGAAGCTGTCAAAAAAAAAACAGAGAAAATGGCAGTTTTTATCCCTTGCTTTGCCAAGAAATGGTTTGCTGTCTTTTACGTCGCTGTAAATATTTGCGTGAAATACTATGCAGTGCCATTAATGTGATGCTATCCTCATGCATAATGTTAAATAATACAGTGTGGGAATATCTTTGAGCACAGAAAAACAGACCTGATTTACGTGACAGCAGAGAAAGGGCCTTCATATACTGGTAAAATCCTCGGCGATCGTGATTAGACATTTTAAAATGAAGATGCAGAATCTGTCTTTGGTAGTTCACAGAACTGTCACTCATCTGAATCCCCCGGCCTGCAAGGCAACAGTGTGAAAATAATCACATGCATGTCGTGACTGCATGTAGAGTATTGAAAGTAATGTACTATTTAAAGTGAACATGCACAGGTAATTTCCCTAATACAAAATCATCACAAGAAAATAATTTATTATCTTGTACAAAGATGCTGCATGGATTCATTTTTTTTAAACCCCTGATTTAATTTACACATTACAAAACCTATTCAGGGTAATGAGAATCTTCCTTGTGATTATATTATGCCTCCTAATTGTCCCTAAATCTAATGAATACATCATCAGCACAGACATACTGTATGTAAATTGCATCATTGTCTGCTGAGATGAAATACATGAATTCCCTTATGGCGGTTGCTGTTCCCCTCCTATTGTTTACACTTGAGGCATATTCTGGATGAGGGATTTCCATTGGAAATGCATCACCCTGCCCTCATTCACAAACACACACAGCAACACAAAAACACCTGCAGGTCTACTATACCATGAAGGGGCTTTCATGTGATTGCACATATCAGTCTAACTCTTGATGTGTTAGCACAGAGCGAGACAGAGAGCGGATTAGGAATCAGCTGACTCCCCACATTTTCTTCCAAGTGACTTATTAGAGGGGTTATTCTGAGCAGACTGCTGGGCTGCTGAGGGGATTGTCTGAGTAGTGAGACCCTGAATGGAGCCAATCTCCCCTCTCTCCCACGACGCTATATTAGCTTAGACAGGCCTTCTCGGCTTTACTCAGTAACACAAAGGAAGGAGCCTTTTCTTTCTTGCTTACAGATCTCTCTTTTGTCAACACACTTCTTTTCAGTCATAATTTAAAATATCTGCTCTATAATAGTTTTTTTTTTTTCTACCTGTCATGAAAAGATAGCGGGGTGCAGTATTATTGCAGGACCATTTGATCAATATCAGTGCTGTCACACTTCAAAGAACATTGTAGGAACACACCAATTATCTGTTTTGCTTTTGGTCTCCAGACGGTGTCTACTTACAGCATAATTCCGTGTATTGGGCTGATAATCGAACAGGAATGAGAAGGATTTGCTCAGTTCCTGGTGTATTCTTATGCCTGCCCTCTGGTCTCTTCTCTTCTAACTGCTCGGCACAAATGATGTTTTCCCAGTGCCACCATTGGGAGTTGAATATGTTAATGGGGAAATTGATTGTTAGAGAGCCACCACATTGAAAGAAGTCAGTTTTCGTTACCAAATATTACGTGGCATTTAAATGCAAATTGGATCACGTGGTTTCATCCTGTCCCCATTTGTATGTACAGTATCTTAGTGTAATTTAATCCAATACTCACTGAAGCCATTTAACTGATAATTCACAATTTACACAACATAATTTATCCATGACCAGAGACCCCAAAGGCAATTACAGTGCAGTTGTCATTAGCATTTCTGTACTTTTGACTGGGTGCACATCAACTTACTGCTTTACAAAGTAAACGTGCAGTTGTCAATGAAGCTTCATGATCAATGGAAGTTAGAGCAAAATTCCCTAATGGCTTCTGTGAGTGGGGTAATTGTTTTATTGTCAAAGACAAATTACTCTGTAAGATATTAAGAAGACATCAGCAAATACAGAAATTAGCAAATGGCAAGGCTGTGGGATGACCCTACAAGGAAATCAAATAAAAATCCTAATAAGTGAGGAGTTCACCCAGTAACCTGAAATGTTGACAGCTAATCTTTAGTGGCCGCTTTGCTTAACAAAATAGGTAATACCAAAGGTTAGTAAACTAAATAAAGAAAACTTGCTCATTTTAGTTTAACTCATTTAGTTTAGTTTGTTGTGCAAAATGGCATTTAAGTGATATTCCATGCTCTGCTGTTCGGTGAATATTGGGAATTTACTAAGGTCAGAAAATTTTAAGCATGGGTCACCACGGAACTAGCTTGGTTACTGCCAGAGTCTGGAAAGGTTTAAGTCTTCTCCCACTGTCAGAGGTGTGACCAATGGATCAAAATGCCACTGCACACAACTGGATAGACCTACAACAGACCAATGATCCGGTATCAACAAACATGCTTGTGGTTGTTTTCTAGGAGCAATGATTATCTTGTAATGGTGTCTGATGACTTATGCCCAGGGGAGCACTTCTCTTGTACATTAGCATCATGTTAATCCCACCTCTGGCACACCAGGGGAAGATTAGGAGATTCTGAAGTTGCCATCATTGCCAGACATTTCTGCAGAGGAAAATCAAATCGTGAGCAGACTCAACTAGGTTCACCCAGCTGAGTCTGGCTAAATAAGAGGATGCAACTTGATTATCTAAATAAACAGCAACAGTAGGTTTCCTCTTTAGTTCTCACGTTCGTCCTCTAGTCCGTTGTTCCAGTCATTTATCCTATGCAGTGAAATGCAGAAGCTGAAATAATAACTTTAAATTTCAAGATTTGTTTTTTGAATGTCTTTGTTTCCATTAATTTTTCTTCTCAAATCAGGCAAAAACATGCTGATGGAAACCTACCTCGTCACTTAAGAATCAACTGCGAGATGCAGTATCATCAAGGTAACAATGATGAGACTATATGTGTAAATGTAGCTTTAAGTACCTCGGCCATGGCAGACTGGCATCAGTAGTTACAGTGGGTTTCCTCTTACCCAGAACTGTGTCAAGTTGACTCTCGCTTCTACATCCCAATTGCCATAGTGTCCTTGGGCAAGATACTGAGTCACGTGAATGTGTGATTGAAAAAGCAGTGCAATTGCATGTGCTGTATGCTTATTGCACTCAAGACTAGAAAAGAGCATATATGCTACAATATCTATCAGGGATATTTGTGACGTAATGCATACTGTAATAACTGTTGTGTATGAAGAATTTAATTCTTAACCAAGGTCTTGGAATGTTCTAGATTGACGATGTTTTAATGTTTCCAGTTAAATGGTGCCATTCTGTCCCAGCTTAGGGATAAGATTGACCTTGAGAGTCTCCACTCATTCTGATATGATGTATGTTGATGTGGACTGTAATCTGTTTCCCATGGTAAAAACTGAAACTCTGTGATTGTACCTCAAGGTTCTTGACCAGGCTGTTAGCATGGGAGCTGAAACAAGAATCTTCTATAAATGCTGTTCTATTTTGCAATAAATTCATATATTCAAATAACAAGTGACACTGAGAATTCCAGCCATATACTGTATCGCACTTTCGTGCAACAGTGACTATCAGTTTGTCAATCCAACACATTTTTACGAATTTCTTTGCAGCAGTTTGTGGTGTTTAGAGCACAAATCTTTTTTGAGAAACAGGTGCCAGAGTGGGAAAATCTCAAAATGCCACCCTTTCCATGTGGACAACCAGTCAATGCAGATTAAGCTTACCAGCTCCATGGGCCTTTCTACCACAGCAATATAGCACCAGTGAAGCTAGATGGCTGTGATAGGTTGGAGTACAGCTGAAAATCCCAAAAAGTGTGTTAAAAAAAGTTATTTTATTTTAATACTTTGAGGGGATAAATGCTTGGGTAGTGGAGGGATGGGGGTTGGTGCAAAATCACTTAGACATGCGTCATGGGGAGATGGTGGCATTGTTTTGGTCATTACACGGAATTCCTCAGTGGGGCTTCAGAAGTTATGCACGGTAGCTTAGTTTTACAACAATAATTATATTCCTCAGCTGTACTTTGCTAAACATATACACACTGACCATCAGCATGTTAGAATGGTCTCTGAGCATATTAGCATGCTGATGGTAGCGTTTACCGCAAAGCACCATTGTGCCTCTTAGTCTTATTTCCCATAGGCAACCTTAGGTGTCAGGTTTACCTACAGTGTGCAGCCTATATATCTAGGAAAGTCCAACCTGTGCAAAGAGTGACAGTTCCATGTAACCTGACTCCATGTCCTCTCCTGTTACCTCTAGATAATGATCACCTTTGTGCAATATGCGACAGGCTAAGAGATTTATTAACTAGCCTGGATGTGTAAAGTTTCAGGAATGTGCTCCAGTTTTGTCTATCAGAACTGACGGTGACTGGCACTCACACCTCACATGGCAGGCATCTGAGTCTTAAGTCTGTTTGGGCTGCCAAATGTGTGATGCAGCCCTTCTGCTTGATAACTGGCTGAGGCCCAGGGCTCAGAGAGGATGGAAATTGGGAAAAAAGTGAAGAAAAACCCAACATTAGGTCCCAGGTGTGCACTTAACGCCACCTGTCAATTCCAGCCCGGGGTGAGGTAGACTGCAAGTCAGATGAAATCATGAGACAGAATGGAGGAGGATATATTTCAGCCTGCCGTATTGCCTGGCTAGTCACATGACTGCAGACTAGGAATGAATGAGTCAACTGCTGCAGGAATCACAGCCACACATCCATCCAGGTGTAATGTGTGTGAGGGAGAGTGTGAATTAAATCCAGTCTCTGGGGAGTATCACAATAATCCCATGCTTGTCATCTACAATAACAAACAACGGGGAGAAAAGAAAAACAGTGGCATTCAGGGGGAAGAAATGGCAGTCTCTGAAGCTGCTTATTATGTTTCTCCCCATATCCACCCACTGCTTGGTCCAAGGCTGAATGTGCTGCTCAGCTCTCACACAGGGACTCACTGCGATATACAGCATAGTTCTCGGGACATAGTGTACAACTGATGCCAAGGCACTGTTATCCAAATCCGTCGGCACTGTCTCATTTAACAGATAAGGGGCTAATCTACAGGGTGGGCAGGAGACATACCTCCAAATACAAGGCCCCTCTTGTTGTTCCCTCACCATCCTCCACATTCCTGGAATCAGTACAGGCATATGCAGACAAACAAACCTTGAGGATCTTTATTCTTTATCCCCTCGAGCTCGGATGTGCAGTGATTGAATGTAAATCACAATGCATTTGTTCTGTCTGTCCTCAGGAACTGCTTTTTGAAGTGTTGTCAATAGACCTCAGAGAGCAAACACTTAATGTTCGTTAATCAACATGCATGGAAGCGTTGGTTGTGCTGATGGCCAAATGGAATTCCTTATTAATAAAGTGTATTTAAAGTATATATGGACACATATTGTTCAGACCTGATGAAACGAAACCCATTAAATGAGTAGCATTGAACATAACATCTGGAGGCTTAAGAGTCTATCTGGTCAATCTGGTGTTGAGCAAGACTTTGCGATACACATCTCAACATTCACGGCCAAAGAATGCTTCCTTTGAGTTGACTAAAGGAAGATAAAATTCCCAAAAAGTTAATATAAGCAATCTGATAAGTTACAATGCAAACAGTATGGTATTCAACTCAGTAATTTTTAATGTTCTTACCAAGAAATGTGAGATTTTATGCCTGCCTACAGTAATAGCATACTCCTACTACTTTACTGCTATGCTAGTTAGCTTCCACTGACAATACATGGAAAAAATGTGTACCCTCTACAATGGACAACAAAGGGTTAAAAGCCGATGAATAAACAATGCGTTCAATAATTAAAGTCTGGGGCACAGAAACAGGCACGGACTGGCACGTTAACCAGTTTTCTCACAGCATGTTTCCTGTAAACAGGTTTTGTCCTCGCATGACATAGTCGCAAACATTTCAACCCTTTATCACTACAAGTCTCATGCTTTGATGAAGTTTGCATGTAACATGAGTTAATTATTAGGTCGCTGCAGTGTGTCGAACTTACTTCATTTGAAGATGCACATGTATCTCTAATTAAATATTAGTATGCTTTTCTTCCTATATCAGTTTTCAGCAAACACAGACAGGCACCTTTATGGTTCAAACACTGACTCTCAGCACTTTGCCAAAGAACTTCAAAGTATTTGGTGTTGCCATACTGTCGTGGTATTGTGTACAAGTACAGTATTGTGCTGGAGCACAGATCTCATTACCTGCTGCTTCCCCACCTCAGTGCACTGAGATCAAAAGCTGTTTGAAGGCCCTCTTCATACCTGATACATGAGACTCAGCAGGCAGCACCGTCTCTAAAGTTATAATCACGAGGAGTCCTGGAAGAGGGCGTTAGCATTAAGCAATGTGAAAGGTTTACTTTCTGTCTTTGTTTGTTTGACTTTCAGAATTCAACCTGCTCCATTCTGTATTTATCTAACATTATCGAGCACTGCAGTCTCCGAATTAATCCAATTGTGTTTTGTAAGGGACATATTTTCTGTAGTAAAATGTCATTACTTATATACACAGTACTTCTATTGTCGAGGAATGTTTTTACATCTTGTGTAGCTTTTTGCTGAAATAAGAAAATGAGAATGATGGTAACCCTTTCCTGGTTAAGAATGTGGCTAGTTTTAGTACCTTAGGGCAAGAAAACAATCATGGACTTTTTACCCATCTTTTTTAATAGAAACTCACTGTAATGTCATAATGGCCAGAGGATCCACGGGTTTACTACCGATGATGTGTCCCAAAATTTAGATAATGAATTTCTTCTACTTCATTACATATGGAAATAATCTATGAATTAAAATGGAATAATCATGAAAATTAGTAAATAGGACAGTTGACTAATTTAAAGAGTTACCAACAATTTCAAATGTCCTTACAGAATAAAAAAAAACACTCTCATATCTAAAGAAACAGGTTTGTCCCCTGATGTTCACCCAACATATACTAGTGGGTGTTATTTGGTGGTCTAATGTGAACATGTGTCTTTATGGAGAGAATATTCTACGACTATTTAATATCTTGTTCTATGTATGAAAAACTGGTCTTGAACTCCGCTCTGCTGTTTGGCAGATGTCTCACCTTGTTATGTGCCAACACCAACCACTCCTCCATCTGGTGAGAAAATTGTCTCAAACACTTGTGGAAATACGTCCCTCCCAAAAATGAATTTCAGAAAGCTGTTTGGCTGAGTGGGAATATCATTTTCCAGGGAGAGTGTCAAGCATTTCCATTCTCACACACAAGACAATTCAATCTCTGTCCAAACTGTTCTCGTCTGCGGTTCACCCTGATGTTGAAAGAAGCTCTCAGATATGATGAGATCATGAGGCCACCTTCAACAACCTCTTGGAGACATATTCCTCACACCTCTAGCACTTCAGTGCGCCTTTCAAATCAAACTTAAGCTTCTTCTCCACCAACATTTCCCAGGAACTTTTAATAGCGGGAACTTATTTACCCAGATAATATAGTTCCTATAGGTGTGAATGTGAGAGTGAATGATTGTCTGTCTCTATGTGGCCCTGTGATGGACTGGCGACCTGTCCAGGGTGTGACCCTGCCTCTCGCCCTATGTCAGCTGGAGTTAGGCACCAGCGCCCCCTGCGACCCTCAGTGGAGGCTAAAGCGGTAGAAAATGAGTGAGTGAGAATATAGTTCCTGATAATCTGTGCGGTTCACGTTTCCACTGCACCTCAAACTTCTTGAGTGTTGTTGATGACGTGCAGTCATCGATCACTTGATTGTGTTGGTTCCTAAAAAACCCGTTTCATGTTAAACATGAAAAATTACAAGACGTGTGGGGGGGGGGGGGACTGTTGCAAAGTTGCGGGGGGGGGGGGGGGGGGGGGACTGTTGCAAAGTTGCTTCAGCGGGAGTGTAAATCAAGCCTCAAAGCTTTTTTTTTGAGCTGTGTCAGACAGAGACAACAGCAGCAGCGTGTTGTTGTGTCAAACCCACTCTGGTCGCAGACAGTGATATAATCTTTTTTTCCGTCTCCTCCTCATCTTTGTATCGCACTTGATGTGCTATGTCACAATTCACATTAGAATGAAGCGTTCATTTGTCCCCTCCTGTGTTCAAAGATCTTTAGAACGATATGCGCTTTCACTACAGTGTCTCCAAAAGTGGCTAATAACACCAGAAAAAGACACTAGATTTGTTGCTGGTTGCTTTTTTTGAAAATGTGTTGCTAGAGGGTTTGCATACTCGCTAAATTTGCAACACAGAAACAAAGTTCCTGGTAATCTGAAAAGGCCCTAGTCTTGAGTAGGTAATAATTTTCCCAGGTAAAACATTTCCCAGGGTAATTTTCCCAGGGTTTTTCAAATACTTGGCTAAATGATAAAAGTTCCTGCAGAGGTAAAGGGCCTTTACTGTGCACTTCTTTACCTAAGTGAATAGATTTGACCCTGTTAAGACCTGATATTAACACCGTATTCCATTTACTACATTAGAACTCAGAAGTCAGATTTGGAGTCAGAAGTGGGAGTGACAGCACCCCCAGTTCAGTGCGTTCCAAAAGTCAGAAATGCAAATGTGTCTCGGGCTACCCATTGTTATCCACTTTTTCTCTTGCTTTTTCTGTTCTGTCACACATGGAGACACACACAGACGTGCATAAACACACTGACCCATCTGTGCAGGCAGACTTGTTAAAAACATAATTTTGTCTCGCAAACAAACACCACTGTGTATCTGAATAACGGGGGGGGGGGTGAAGTCAGATCTGTCTTCTTGTGGTCACAGGACACGTATTGATGCCACGTGTGAACCCTATTGTCTAACACTTTATCCTCCACATGAGGGTCATGGAGGGCGCTGGAGCCAATCCCAGCTGACACAGGCCAAAAGGCAGCTATACCCGGAACAGTTCATCAAGACACAGGGCCAACAAACAGAGATGAACGACCAATTACTTTCACTCTCACAGTCAGTTTAATGTGACCAATTAACCTCTGGACTGTGTGAGGAAGCCGGATTAACTTGAGAGAACCCACACAATTGGCAAAAACATGCAAACTCCACACAAAGAAGCCCTTGATCAAACAGGGATTCAGACCAGCTACCTTCTTGCTGTGAAGCAACCTTCTAGCCACCATGTAGCCCTCTGCAAATCACGAGAATGGATACGTGAGGTCTCCTCTGACAGTCACAGTATCTTTCATGTAACTAATGCTATAGTTTAATATAATCTTATTAATGTATATTGATACTTTTTTGTTGATGCTCCTGTTGCCTCTTTTGCACTTCTTTGAAATAAAAACCAAACCTTGTCCCACTTTTCACCCGACTTATCAAACTGAGTTCCTGCCAACAGGCTGCTACCAACCGCAGCACCTGAAACCACACGGTCATGATGCTGCATGCCTTGCATATTTGTGTACCTGATGATGACACAGAATCCTTTGGCTTCTCTGAGACTTTGCCCGGGGAATCACTTCCTCTCACATCTGGCATGATCTCATCCTCATCTTTCTTTCTGTCTTCCTTTTTTTTTTTGAAGGGACCTCCAACACCCAGCACATTGGTTGTATCTTATAATTAAGACTTCAACAGTTACATATTAAGTTTTGCCATAAAAATTGAGATGAGGACCTGTGCAAAATCTTTTTTTTTAATTGGTGTAGTTAAAATTAGAACACAGCTTCATTTATGTGAGTACAAGAAGAGACTCATTATTATTAAATGTGGGAGACACATTAGCTAATGATCTGTTAAAGAAAGTCTCACATCTACAATTGTTTGTTTCCCTAAGTCCTATCTTTGGGTTAAATGATGAGTTAATTGTAGTTTTAAGTGGCATCATATTGTGCTGTTCTGTTTTAGATCTCTGGTTAATAGATGCTTTTGCCACAACACAACACACAGCACAATGTTATCTCAGCTTTTTGGAAAAGTTAAGATAGATTTGTTTCATCATCCCTTGGGTGCAGTTGCATATTGTTCCATAAAAATAAACATAAAAAATGCAGTGTAGACTGTATCAAATGTGTATTTGGTTTCAAAGCAGCACCAAGGAATAAGCTAACTATGCACCTGCTAAGGGCCCCGTAACCACCTGAGGGCCCACTGGAGTATTTCATGATCCTTTTTTTTTTTTAATTTATTGTGCATGTTAACAGTGAGTCTTTTGCACATTTTACCTATTTTTTAGACAAAAGTTCTTAACATATTAGGCTCTTAAATATTCTTTGATTCTACCTTGTGTGCATTTGCACTTATTTGTGAATTAAGGAATTCCTGTTTAAGTAATTGACTTTCATTGCAGTGTTATGTTATATTTTACGTTAATATTTAACGATAATATAATATAATTATTTATTATTTAAATTTTATTTAATTGTTGTCACAATTTTGCACATTTTGCAATTTTTGCACATTTAATCAAAACTAGCAAAGTCACAGTTGCAGTGAATACATTGTCTATTGTTTAATTTTGCTACTTTTAAGTAGGCTGACACCTTATTCACTTCTTTTGAACACTAAGTGACTATCAACACAAGACCATTCTTCTGAGATTTTTTTCATTTAAGGTTTAAGCCAATATAAGGCTAAGAACATACCAGGCTGGAAGCAACACAGCTACAACTGTGCACAATTATCATGTCAGTTACTTATAAATGTATTGGTGGTCTCAGGGCGCTCGTTACTTCATGCACCTCTCTAGTTTTCAATGCCATGCAACTCTGTAGTTTCTTTTAAAATAAATAATTACTTTCCTGTGGTTTCGAAGGGCAGATATGCCTTTCAGCTGTGTTCAAGTCTTAGTCAAACAAACATGCTTGGCTCAAGGACACGTCAGTGAGACCTGAGAGAAGTGACCCTTCATAATTCACTCTGCAGCTCACATTTGACCTGCCATTGCTGAGATGTGATCCTTAACCTCACAACTCAGTCTTCATTGTTTCTTAGACAATGATGCAAGGACTTAAGTGGATTATATTGCCATGTTGGAATGCCATCTTTTCATATACTTGTAGCTATACTGTGTAGCTGAAGTAATAAATACTCTGTTTTAAGTACAAGCAAATGTCCTGCATTAAAAATTAAAGCACAGTATAGTAAACTGAAGCACTCTTTATGTAGAAAAAAAATGTTTTTGCCATTTTTGAAATCTAATAATTGATGCATTGAAGCTGTAGTGGCAAGGTTCATGAGAAAAATACCTAATGTTTTGGGTATGAGGCGTTTAGTCCTCAGCTCCTCCCACCAGATGGGTACAGAAATCATGTGTTTCATAAGTGACAAGTGACCCGAAGCAACCTCTGAAATGCTCCGTCAATACTGACATATTGTTTCATTGCATTTATTCTCAGGGTCTTTTTTAGAATATCTTTCCGTTTTAACTTGCATGGCAGAATATAGGCAATTGTTGCCACTAATAAATAACAACCTTTCCACCACAGGGACCAGTAGTATCGGTGTCAAAGTATAGAGCTCTGATAGCTGACGTCACACCGCCAAGGTTATGCCCTCTGGCAGAAACAGTGCTGTTCACCTCACTGAATGTATTTATTAGACTCATGGTTCTTAAACTGTGGTACTGCATGTGAGCTTCCTCTGGTGGTACTTTGAGGAAAATCAGAAGTACTGTTCTACTGTATATACCAGGGTATGTGGTTGGAGCAGAGCTGAGGAATTTGAAACAATAATATTTCGAGTCACTTCATCTCTCACTCCATCTTAATCTAATTTCCCTATACCAGTGTGTGAAGTATATGTGAGGAAGAGGAGTATGATGAAAGAGCAAATGATCTTATTGGGAGTAAATCTGCCTCCTGTGGCCTATTTACACCACTGTATTTTAATGTTGGTGATAATGGTGTTACTTTGAGAACTCAAACCAATGTACTAGCCAACACATAAATTAGGCATTTTGGTAAACAAATGGTTTCTCTGCTGACTTTTTTCCAGCATAAAAGAGAAGATGGTGGATAGATGTTGTGCCAAAACAGTCGGAGACAGACGGAGACATTTTACGGTGAGACGTTTTATTCGCGATGGCAGAGAAGAATCACTGCTACAAGCAATGGATTTCGAGGTTAACTCTTGGTAAATCATTGGACTCAGACTAGATTTACCAAGAGCTAGTCTAGTATAGTAATTTTAACAGTGCAGATTGTCTGGTGATGTTTGTTGTGTTGATGTTGACAATTGATGATATAATTATGCCTCTGTTTAATCTACATGGACAAAACAATATGATATTATTTGTTTGCTGTGAAAACAGGCTCTGTCAGGCAGTACTATCAGACCTGACTGAGGGAGCATTTGTGTGTATACAGTAGTGGCAGCAAAATATTAATCACATCCAACTGATGAACAACCAGGTCTTTTTTTTGAGATACTGAATTAAATTCTGAAACTTTTTGTGGGCATGTCTTTATGTCTTCAGTGCAATATTGCCTGTGTTTGTCTCTACAGAAAATAGATCACTTCCTGTTTGTCAGGTGGTAGGCTTAATCACTACTGTAGGAACTCATGTGACAATCTAACAGCCATTGTTTATTTTTAAAAAAAATCACTTTACAGTTTTATTCTCATAGTGATCTAAGATTTTCTTCAAACATCAGCAAACCAGGCAAAAGTTAATTGAATCCCCTGGATCTGAAGCTCACTACTTATTTTTCGGAAGCTGAGTTATTAGAAATGTCATTTAAGTTTAACATAATTCCATCATCCTTTCTCTGGAGTTCATTTACAAATGTATCATACGTTTAGTATCTTTGGTTTATTTTGTTATTCTTACTTTCACTACAGCATGGATTGTATAAATGAAGGCTGATTCACTGATTGAAACAGAGGCATGAAATGAAATCTGATTATGTAACTTTTAAATGGAAACCAAATGCAACTTGTCATCCTCAGCGCTTGATCTGCATTACTTTTTTATTTAAAGTACATACAAAACAAAACAGCACTTGCAGTGGATGGTAAACATAATCCTCTTTAATACTAAATCTCTTATTAGTATTCCATCTTAGGTCCAGTGCCTCCTTTAGATCCATTGTTATAATTAATATACTTGCTTCAAAGCAAAGTCATACTGTAAATCTTCAAAACAAGATATATGGAAATGTGCTTTCTAATATAGTATATCACCATTCTGCATCTATATGGAAATTACTGTCAAAGTGGAGAACACTAAATGGGAGTTCATCTTGCACACAGTATGTGTCTGTGTTGAAACACCTGTAGATTCTGCAGCCAGTGTCTGGTGGTTTATAGAGGGAGTTACCGAGTTCAAACCTCTCTCATGGTCAATGTGTAAACACTGACAAAAAAAAAAAAGGATTTCAATCGCTTCTTGTTTGTTTGATGGGGGGGAATGAAAGATGACTCAGGTTTGGAGGAGGTCAAGCAACAGCAGAAGTTACTTTAATGAAAGGTGAACCTCCGTTAGCTCTGGTGTGTGGAAGCAGACAAAAGATCCTGCCCTTCGTCACACATCTTCCATCACCATTTGTCAGGATAAGCTGCCACCCCCTTTCTTTAAAAAAATGCCATATAATCCAAGGCAGAGAATGTTAAGCCATGTTAGTTTGAGTGTGTGTGTGAGAAGTGGAGAAGAATAATTATAGTTGTTGTCCTGGTGCCATTTCTGATAGTTCCACTGCCACTTAGCAGGAAAGAGAAGCATGGATGATGTATGTCTTGTTTAGCACAGCAAATAGGAGTCGGCAAATCCCTGCTGATTTCAGCGCTTTTGTGAGTTTGACATCACTATCTAATTCCTAGCTCTTTCCAGTTTGATTGTGGAAATTATGATGTTACAGTGAAAACACATGCAGGGAGTTCAAGCTTAACCAAAGTAAATTAGAAATTATTCAAATGCAGATCCCCCAGTGGGCTGTTCAGGCACTAAAGTGAATCTAAACCATAAAATTAAACCTTAATTAACATGTAAATCTCTCTTTCTCCCCTGAATGGTTGTTCAGTGTAGATCGGGCTGTGTATCTGTATTGTAATCACATTGCATTGTATTGATACAATCAACTGCCTCTCCTTGTTGAGATTGCTGTGTCTTATCCAACAATAACACTCCCCTCAGCTGGTGGTTACACCTCTATACATCACAAAGTGACTTGTCTCTGCAAAATGGATTTCCAGTTGCACAGCACCTCCTGCTGTTTGAAAACCATCACCTCACTCTGTTGGTGCATTCATGGGCCAGATGGGCCGCGGCAAGTCACGCGGTAATGTGTTTGCACGGGTAAGCGCTTGATTCATAGGCTGCCATTATGTAGAGATTCTTATAGGGTTGCCTTTGCACGGCTGACAGACTGAACAACATTAGAGCTCATTATTCTGCCGTTGCTTACTTTAAAAAAATATGTTTACTTGTCAAACGTGAAAAAACTGTATTCTTTTTTCCTAAGGGTCCGATATGTTTTTTTTTTTTTTTCTTTCACACACAGGGGCTTTGCAAAAACAGGCAACTGCCTGGGGCCCAGAGCCGAGAGGACCCCCCCCCCCCCCCCATTACCTTACAGTAGGGCCATTATTTTACCAAAAAACTACTTTAAATGAATATTGCTATTTCTACAAAGACTTATTCTATACCTAGACTAGAAATATTTCCACCGGCTGCTTTTGAGACACTTTGGTGCAATTGTCCTCTCAGGAGGACAGTTGAGCTTGTATCCTACATTTTCAGAGCTACAAACATAACATCACTGTTTTATTTTCCTAATGGGCCAAGCAGGCATTCAGAATGGCTGTAACACTCAACTTGTTAGACAAGCAGCTTCTGCTGGACAATGTAGTAATGCTTTTTAATTTTAACTTTCCCAGCATGCTTGAATAGTTATTTGAATTTCAGATAAAATGTGACTGCCCAAGTCCACAGCAATGACAATTTTGTGAAAAATTATTATGTACATGGGACTATAATGGCATCATGACTGGAAAACCCTTAGTAGGCCTTAGGACAGGGTCATACTTTTCACATCTGCATGTCTTGGAGGTCCGCATCATGAAGATCTGCATCATGTAAATTTAATAAGCACATTCTCCAGTCCAGTTGGTGGCACACTCTTGTTTTGGTCAAAAGAGACAAAGAAGACGGTAAACACTTTTTCTTTAGGTTATGTGAGAAAGTCTGCCAGTGCCCACTCCACCATATGCAGAAACACGGAACAGCTCTCTGTGGATATGTAGTGCAGAAACTGTGACCATGACAAAATGCCACTTGCTTTATTGGTTCAGACTGATGTTGGACCCCTGGGTCCTTTTTGCCCAGGGCCCCAGAATCTCTTTAATTTCCCTGGTTGACTAAATAAAGTGGGTTTGGGTTGTAACAGTAATGCATAATAGTATGTTTTGACTAGAACTAGCTGTCATTTAAACTGAGAGCTTTTCTTAAAATACACTATTTTGGTCACTTTAGTGCGATTGTTTGTTTATCGTATCCCATATTGCATGGTATTGTATTGTATTGTATTGTATTGTATTGTATTATATGGCATCACCAGATTAATGCCAATACACACTCTAGTTCTAGTAATGAGAAGGTTTCTTCCTTGTGGATAACCTGCTGCACAGAGAGAAATAAGGCCAAGCAGCCATCACACTAGTAGCAACAACTAATATCACATGAGAAAAACAAGAGCTGATGACTTTGGCAAACTAATATCAAGGACTCTGTCCCACCCTCATCTTATTTACTTGAGTCTCTCAGTCTTATTTGACTTCATATGTCAAGACAGGCAGAGTAATAAGGAGTACCAGCTCAGAGAGACGTCATTAAACAAGCCAAGTGGTGATGAATGAAGAGCTGTTCATTTAGAAACATAAAAACAACTTTCTTTTTTTTATTATTGTTGCGTATGACTGAGAGCCACCTGAGAAACAGCTGAGATAAATTGTGGAATAGATGGAGATGTCACGCTCAAATGACACGCTCGCTCCTTCACCACAGGAACAGTGGGAGCTGTCGACATGTCTTAATTCATACACTTTAAGTTAATGAGCCATTCTGTCGGGTGAAAATTCGCAAGAGGGGCATTATGTATGATGTGTAATCATCTTATTCATATGAATCATGGTGTCCCTTTTGTTTTACATCATGGCCATGTTGGGAAACCAATACATGAGGACAATAACAATTTGGTTAGGCTGTATATTTTCCATGGAATGAAAGATACTTATTATTATTATTATCATTATGCACAGTTAAGAATATTTATATTGATATTAGCTGTGATGTGAGTATGCAAAAACAGAAGAGACTAAAAACATATACACTCCCATATCAGCGTATCGAATACTGGAAAATCCCTAATAGAAATAATAATAATAATAATAATAATAATAATAATAATAATAATAAGAAGAAGAAGAAGAAGAAGAAGAAGAAGAATGATAATAATAATAAATAATAATAAGAATGATAAGAATGATAATAATAATAAATAATAATAATAATAATAATAATTTGGTATAATTAAACAATTTCAGCCCCCATTTAGGCTCACTGGTGCTCCATCAAAAAAAAAACAAATAAAATTAAAAAGTTATTTGTGTATTATATAACATTTTAATCCCGCTGGTTGTTTTTTTGTTTCCAAATGTATTTATAGGAATTATCCATCATATTTAGAACAGCTTTTAGTTCATTTCACCTCATCATATTCATTTAGACAAACTTTCTTTGTGGTTCTGAGAATTTTCAAAGAAACTTGTAAATATGCATTGAAATGTAAGGCTCCATATGTGTCCTGTTTTATTATGTTTCATGTGTTTGAGGACCCCCTTGAAAACGATGTGGGACATTTAAAGGGCTTAAGGAAGGAAGGAAGGAAGGAAGGAAGGAAGGAAGGAAGGAAGGAAGGAAGGAAGGAAGGAAGGAAGGAAGGAAGGAAGGAAGGAAATGCAGATTGGAAAAAAAAATGCAGTATCAAAAATAGTCCACAAGATGGCGGTGCGTTAGAAAAAGTTAACCTTTAATCTCACACGTATAATAACTTCAAAAGAAAACGTCAAGGGCGCCAGTTAGCTTTACATTTATTTGCACCTTCACCTTTGACCAAAACCATGAATTAAAATAATAATAGTGCCTCGGGATTTCACTCAGGCCTGCAGCTTCAACCATGTGATTATTTCTCAGCTAAACTCAGACTTAATTGGAGTTTGTTGGTGCTCGTGGTTAAACAACGTGTAAATTAAAGGAGACGCGGTGCGTAAAGGTATCATTTGGCACATAGACGCGTGCGTTTTTAGCCAGAACTTTTCTTTGGTGTTGGTCGTTGATACACGAATCACTTTAATTGAGACAATATCACATCCAATAATACGAGCAGTGGGGATGCAGATGTATTTCACACTGTGGAGACCGTGGGTGTGCGGGTCTGCGGTGCGATCCGCCGCGCGCTGCGCTCCCAAAGTCCTGGAGAGGGATCACTCCACAACCGAGGGGGGGGGGGCATTTCTGTTTTACCCACAAGGCACTCGGGTGTCTCTGTTCGTGGTGATAAGAGGATGAGCGGGGTGGTCGCTCAGTGCCTGCATCTCTCTCTCTCTCTCTCTCTCTCTCTCTCTCCTCCCTCTCTCTCTGTGTCTCTCTCTCCCCTCCTCTGCGCGCTGCTGACAGACAGTCACACCGGGAGGACAGTCCGCACTCCGACGCCCGCGTCATTACACTCTATATGGATGCAAAGCCCGGTCACACGCACACATACATGGGGATACTTTAGTGCCAGCTGCAGCCTGCGACCTTACGAACTGGTGAGTGGCTCATATTCGATGTACTTATTTATTTATTGTTGTAAGACACAGCATGTTCCCAATTCCCCAACTTGAAAACAGCTCTTATCCAAATCAAATGGTGACATTCCGTCAAATGCAGTCTCCCAGATTAAATGGATTATAAATATAGAGATATTTTCACTTTCAAAAAAAGCGAAGAATGAGAGCTTTATTTGGAATTCTCACTGTCCACGGCGATGTGTGACTTGTGACTTGACTCTCACATGAGTATAGGTAAGAGGACAGGATGTGATAACCTGCTACATTCATGCGTTGGGGCTGAACTAATGAAGCCATAAAGTGAGTGAGGTGTTAAATCCAGCATATGGCATTAAAGTGTCCAAATGAGCAGAGCAGAGGACACAATGAGACAGAGCCAGAGAGGGGAAGACAATTGGTCTCTTGTATGAGTGTGTGTGTGTGTGTGTGTGTGTGCTTTTATGATAATGAAAGTGGACCCCTCTGGCCAGGGCCAACCTTGAGCAACACAAGGATCATTCTCAAAGCAAGACACTGTGGGTGCCTGCTTGGTGCTGAGGCAGCGAGTGTGTGTGACAGCACCATTATTCACCATGATGCTTAATTGCATTAGTTGTAAAGTGGTGGGTAGGAAAAAAAAACTGTCCTGATGAGCTGACCCAAACGAAAACCTCAGAAACCTCCGGTCAGTGCTGATGATGTGTGCGCCGTCTTATTTGTCTGTTTTATGTAAGAAGCCCTGCTCAGATTTGGCAAACTGTAAGCAGGGATGTGACACACTTATTCCCAGATTATTTGTTTACTTGACACATTTCACAGCCGGTAGCCTAAATGTCAAGAAACTACATATTGATATGTACATTATAGCATGAATTTTGGGCAGAAACAGGCTTATTTATTATTAAATGTCTTGACATTTCCCTCAGATTGTAATAACTGGAATATAATGTAAATGGGACTTACAGCTTGTATGTAACATGATGTCGACAAAATATTGTCATAGATTTACATTTATTCAAGATATTATATGACAAATATTAAGGAAAAATACATGGACCCAGTGTAAAAGTACCCTAGAAAACGATGTTCAATTCTCAAATTTTTAGCCTGATAATTTGTGCTACAGCACAATTTGACCATCTTTATGGTCAAATTGTTGTTTCTTACACACAAACATTAAAAAAGCCAAAGACATACATCAGATATTATCTAAAATGAAAGAAAGCAACTGTTTTTTTTTTATGGGTGGATTTTTTTTTTATTGTATTTACAATGTTTTGTCTCATCCTTTTAGAAGCACAAGCCTTTAAAAGGAAAACTTAATCTGAGCTCAGAGAAAGAGATAAAGTATCTTGTATACTGGGACACAGCCTAAAAATATTGATATATTATTTATAAGCCATATCGAAATAAAGCTCTATCTTGTGGATCAACATGCTCTTATGAAATTCAAGAGATGGATCATCCCCAGATTCTTGAGTAAAACACAATCAATACCATTAAGAAAAAAAGGAAAAGCATGTGAGAGTGGAGCGGCAGATTGATTAAGGACATTACAGTCCCTGCTGCCTGGAGATGCTTGTGCATCCTGCATCTGCACAAACATAAAAAAGGAAAGAAATGGGACAGAATGGTTTATCACAACTGTAACCTGGTTGTGGGAGACCTTATTTGGCTGTAATGTGTTTTATGACTATATTTGAAGCTTCAGGTTAATCTTCAGAAACATAGATTATATTAATAAGGAATACACTCTCACACACTCTGTGTATGTGTGTGTGTTGAAAGGATCATCTGCTTGAATGAAAACTCACACTTTGTTCTCGGAAAGGGAAAAGGGGAATAGGACATGCAATTTGGCTGATTTGAGAGGCGCACACACCCCGTGTAGTGGGACTCAAGGGGGCACAATAACAGACCATCATGCATTGCTGACTCTCTGTCCAAATGCAATTCCTTAATGCACTCTGAGAGTCTGAGATCTAATAAGAAGTGGAAGAGCATCTTCAATAATGAAACCCCACCTGCATCCCTGCTGCAGACTGAGGGGCTGGAGCTGAGAGGCTTCATAAATAACAGAAGCCAGGCCTGACACGTGCTGCTCCTACATCTGCAAGCTGCCAATAATCCCTCTCATCTACTAAGATGCTGCCGTTGCAGACTGAAAAATGGGCACGGCACTCGGTTTTGCTTTGGAAATCATCAAGTAAAAAGGAGCAGCTCATTGCAGCAGCTTTGAACAGTCCTGCAGAGAGAAACTGTAGATGCTCAATCACCTTGTACTGATGAGGAGAGAGAGAAAAAAAGTGAAACTCCTCGAGATAATTAAGATTTTAACAACACATACGAGCACGGTTGCTTCCACTGACAAATTATGTTGTGCCGATTATTACTTTATCCTCTTGACTGCTTTTAAAATCATGCCAACATCATGCTTGTTTTTTGTTCAGCATGTTGTTATTCTTCCTCTGTTTGGTTCTTTGTGAACAGAAACCTATTTGTACTGTATGCTGCATCATTCAAATCAGGCTCTGACAAGCAATACTATCAGATCAGACAGAAGGACCATTTGTATGTAAACAGCAGCAGCACAGGGTGGAAGCAATCACCCTGTGCTTAACAGTAGAAATCACTTGTGAAAATTCTTGTTGACACTTCCGTGTGTTTTCAGTCATACTCCAATTAAAATTAAAATTCGTCAACTGTTTTGATAATCGATTAAACGGTTTGAGTTTTTTTTTAAAGTATTAAAAGAATGTGAATATTTTCTAGTTTCTTTGCTATATATAACAAAGAAATCATCAAAAGAATAATTTCCTGTTTGTGGACAAAACCAGACATTTGAGATCATGGCATCATTTCCAGGTCTGAGAGACTGCGGTCAGCATTTTTCAACTTTTCTGACATTTTATGGACCAAACAATTACTCAGTTAAATGTGGGGTGGGAGATTATTTTTCTCCTCTTCACACCCCTTGGTAGGGACACTCCAAATATTGTTGGGGACATGTCCCCACTGTCCATACGCAAACATACGCCCTTGGATATAACGGCCCACTTCACATTTTTGAGAAAAGCTACTGCAAAGAAAAAGGCTGATGCAGAACGACTCAAGACCAGAGTGAACATCTGTGCTGCGTTTGAACGGTGGTGACAACTGAAAACCTAAAAAGTGCTGCAAAGTGATGTCACTGTGGCCCTGTTTCTACTCGACAGTTAGGGTAACTTTATGTCTTTGTGATCTTCTCAGAGTATTCGTTGTTTTCCAGCATTATGTTGTCATTTCACATTAATCCATGTGATCTCAACACTATTCGTGAACAACTGGAGCGTGTACCCGTGGTCTGGAGGCGTGGCTTCAGAGGGAAGTCTGAGGAACGGGGCTTGGACTTTTAAATTCAAAATATAGTCGGCTGGCACAGTTTTTCCAGTATCTCCCACTCAACCTATAATCGAGAAATGTACTAGATGTACTACAGACTGGACCTTTAAATGTGAACCTACAGTGCTTAGACTCCACTCAGTATCAGCACCATTACGCAGTCATTCATTTAGATGATATTGTTGCCGGAGCTTTGTTGGGAAACAAATTAATTTCCTCTCCAATATTTGCGATAATCCCCTGTAGCAATTAACCTGCTTTGGAACAATTAACCTATACTTGTCACTATCTTATAACTACACACCGTCTTTGCTGTGTCTTCATTATCCTCATATTCAGCTAAACCTGAACAAGAATGTTATTTGGCAAAATCACATGAATACTATGCAAATAAACAGTGTCGGTTCCTTTGTTTTTGGAGAGTTGTTTCTCACTCTGCTATGAAGAGAGCCTTTCTACTGAAACAGTGTGACCCTCCCTGCTGCTCTTATAGACTGACCTAGTGGTTGACATGGCCGCAGGCCGTCTCTGTAATGAAAAGACAGCACTGTGTAGAGCGCTGGAGATTGACCTATCAGGCCTCATGACTCGGCTGTTGTGTCTCACAAAGAGTCTCATGAGCGTGATTTATTTAGTTCAGAAGTTTCCATGAAAGAGCAGATTTCATGCTGTCTGCAGAGACTGAGAGCGCCTCAAGAAACAAAGGTAGGTGTTTGCTAAGTATAACATACACAAGGGCTGCACAATACGGGAAAACCAGCCCTGTCACTAATGTGTCTCTGCCATATAATAGGAATGTGGAAAAAAAAAAAAAAAAAAAAAACACCACACGACTCAAATAGCTCTTTTTTTGAAAGGATAAATTATTCAAGAATGACTGTAGTGATTGTGAAGAGGAGTGTATCATCTGCGTATGAAAGAATAATAATGTTAGAAAACAAAGCTGGGAAGAAGAGTGTAAAAGGAGTGTGAACTTCAACAGTCGAATCAAAAGACAGCTGCAATTGGGTCACCTCTCTGTCGTCATCATGTTAAGCCAACCTCTAGCACCATGGAAAAAAAAGATTTGCGTTTGCTTGTTTTTGTTCCCAAAGATTCTGTAGTTGGCCAAAAGAGCATCCTCATCAGACGTGAGTGAAAGCAAATTGCTGGCAAACTTGGCTGCGTTCAACCAGGCTAGGGTTAAGCAGAACATAAGTATTGTCAGATTAGGAGTGACAGAAATTTGGCACCATGTCTTACTTCTCAGCTTATTTCTGCTGTTGCTTGATCATTTTCAAGGTGTCACCAATGTGGGGAGCTGCTGTCATTGTCATAGTGAAATTGATCAAGAACGAAAGTGATTGGTGGTCCACTACACACAACCACAAACTCTTGTAACCATTAAATCAGTTACATAGAACTCAAAGCTGCAGTAGGATGGATCGCTGCTTTTGGGAGTACGGCTCTATTTCCTGCTCCTCTCACCAGATCAGCATTGACAGATGGACTCATTTCATATGCATCAGACGACTTGTGGCAATCGCTTCATCTCTGAAACTCTGCCGTTAACATGAGTTTAATTGTGCTTTTGGACCCCCGACTCCATTGGTTCGGACTCTTTTCAGCCTGAAGTAGCAATAATTCCACTGAAGGGACCTGTATGCAGATTAGTTGCAGTGTGACAGCCAATAGGGGCACTCTCTCTCTCTCTCTCTCTCTCTCTCTCTCTCTCTCTCTCTCTCTCTCTCTCTCTCTCTCTCTCTCTCTCTCTCTCTCTCTCTCTCTCTCTCTCTCTCTCAGAACTGCCCTGTGATTGGTCAAAGTCTCCTGTGATGGTGCAGAAGTGAATTCCCTCATATATCAGAAGTGCTTGGGCTGATAAACGATATGTTTTTTTTCCCCTGCAGAGGTCATTTATTGTCTTCTCTGGTGACATAATATTTTATAAATATGCATTTTTTAAAAAAAAAAAATCATCACAGAGGAGCGTAGAAGTCCACTTCTATGCCCACTGTCATATGTGTTTGTCATTATCCAATAATACAAAAAAGCCAATTATTATTTAAAGCCAATTATCAGCTGATACTAATATCATGCATCCCTAATTTCCATTATGCTGAAAGATTATTATGGAATTGTTAATCAGCAATGCAAAAAAAAAAAGAAAAAAAAAATTCTGCATACTGTAACTTTAAATGGTAAAAGCCTGTATTATATGGGCTTTTTTGGTGGATTAGTCATTTGTTTGATAAAGCAGCAGAAAAGGTAATTAAACATTGCATATCCCTGCGAAGATAATGCTTAAACAATTTAAAATGTATCCCTGTTCCCTAACATCCGGTGAGTAAGTGCTGTACATCAGGAGAGGAAACTAAAAGACTGCCTTAGTGACAGTAATCCACTTTGTTCTATGGTGCACTAAATGGAATGGAGCTTTTCTTACAATTGGACATCTGCAGCTGTGTGTGTGTGTGTGCATTGTGATGGAGGAGGAGAGTTGCTTTTTATCCCCACCCCCTTCAGCTGCTGAGTGCTTGAAATATTTAACAGCGACTGCACTATTTTTGGGTTTGTGTTCAGTTTGTTGTGGGGCTTATGTAATATGTAGTTTCAGCTCAGCGTGCCTGGTACCGCTGGATGCCAAACAGCACCCTGTTATGGCTTTACTGCTGTAAATGGTATATGACTTTGCAGCCTTGCTGTATATGCACCGTAAAGGATAATATACAGTAAATCAAAGTCTCCCACAGCATCTGTGCACTGATGAATTTCATCACCATTTTCCGGTGCACCTCATCTTCCAGTTCACATCTTCTCAGGTTACATGTGCCTCAGTGATGTCACTCAGCTCTTCTCTGACTCCATCTATCCCTCTTTCTCTCTTCATTTGTCTCCCATCTCTTCCCCCGCTCTCCCCTCCTCCTCTTTCCTCCAAAGTGTCAGATTCTCTGACTCATGCCCTGGTGTGGAGGATGGGAGGAAAGCCGGGATGAAAGAGAGGAGAGGAAAGTCATTTTGCAGATAGAGAGTGACCTTCATCCAGCCAGAGGAATGGGATAAAAGCTGGAGTTAATACCCTGCCAAAGTGTATTCTCCACCATGCCAAAAAAAAAACATTAAGAATGATATGTGGTCTCTAATAGAAGTGCTATTATAATAAGGAACGTGCCATTGTAAGTCAAGGGGAGGCAAATGATCAAAACTCTGGAGACATCAAAGTGTAAATTGAATGAAAATAGGACGTGACATTGCAAACCATTTTGAAGTTTTCGTAAAATTTACCGACGTCTTTGATGTGAAGAAAAAAACAAAACAAAACTGTTGTTTGTGACAGAGCTGAAATGATTAGTCAATGAATTTGTCGGTTGATCTGAAACTCAGAAACTAAGTTAGACGACTGTGTTTTTCATGTTAACCTTCAGTACATTCTGTCCAGAAAAAATATGCTTGAATATCACATTCTGACAAGTCTTTTTCATACGTTTCATATCAACATTTTAAAAATAATGAGTGTTTGAGGATTGTTGTGTATGTTGAGTGGTTAGAAGTGTCATGTGTAGAATTACAATGAGAGGTAGTTTTCTTTTGCACACACACCAATTAGTGATAGTGAATTTGACCTCTGCATTTAACCCATCCTTATTACACCCCAGCACTGAGCACACACACACACACACACACACTGGGCCCAGCAGCAGTGCGCCGGGGGCAGTAATGGTAATGGTGCCTTGCTCAGGGGCACCCCAGCCCTTGGCCCATCCTGGCAACCTTCCAGTTACTAGCCCAATTCCTTTCCTCTTGGCGGGCTGCCTATATACTGTAGGTGTGTTTCCATCAGCTGGCTTTTATCTGAATTTTTCATTTCCACCTAAAAATATTGGAATGGACACAAAATATTGAATATTGTTTGACACTTGAAGGAGGTGGAAAAGTTGACTTATCAATAGAGGATAATGGACACAGGGTTTGTTTGGTTTTTTTTAGCCAGGAATTCACACTAATTTGTTTGTCTTTATTTTTTCAGCGCTGACTTAATGTGACGTAATGTACATGTGTGAGTACTGGCAGTGGTGTAGTGTGGTCTACAGTATAGTGAGTATACTGACTATGCTACAACATATGACTAATATTTTGCACACTATTTGTTTCTGCTGACTCATTGTCTATTAAAGAGGCTGAAGATTTGGATTCAGGCTGTTGAAAGCCTTGTTTCTATGACTCACTTTATCTGTTATTAACAAACAAATTATTCAAACTGAATCTTTTTGGTTTGTGGACAAAAGACATTTGGGAACACCATCGTTTCCAGTTTAGAAAAGAACGATCAACATTTTTCAACATTTTATGGACCAAATGATTACTTGAGAAAATAATCAACAGATTAATCGATGATGAAAATAATCATTAGTTGCAGCCCTAATTCTGTGCTTTTAACTGTAAGTAAGTAAGTAAATTTTATTTTACATAGCACTTTTCACAGAAAAGTGCTATATAAGGTGGAATCAAAAAGTGCTTCACAAGACAGTACAAGTAAAATACATAAAATACCGACAGGATTACAATATAGATACATAACTGTGATACATTATAATGCAGTGCTATTAAGGTGCTTCAAACAAGGGTGTCCAGCCCCACTCACTGTACCTCAGTCACATAAGAAAACATACACACACTCAAAGCAGCCTGTGATTTCAGACCACCAACGGTAATAACCAACAAAAACATGAATTTATTATTCTCCATTAAAAAATAGCCGACGTCCCCACCTTTTCTTTGCAGTAACAAATTGCTTGACTGCAAGTCCTGTCAAAGAGCGGTGTTGATGCATATGTTTGGGCATTTTTAAGGTGCTGTATGTAAATCCTGGCCCTCTTGCGTATCCTGTAGACTACACCACTGGGAACTGGCAGACTTCCTCATATAACCTTAAGCAAGTTTCCATTATAACCGTCTTCGTTGTTCAAAATATACTTATGCAGGTGGAAGAGAGAGCACGATCCGTGCAAACTGAAACTGGAGCTGTACGTGGATTCAACTCATAGAGCAGAGGTCTCACACTCGGCCGAAATGGGCAAACGATGGCATTTGTGTCACATGGACCTAAGCAGATCTCTGCACACATGCAGATGCTGAAAGTATGACTTGTTGTTCGTTTATCAAAAAACCAAAAAAGACCAAAAAAGATATTAGTCAATTATCTCTAAATGCAATAGCAGATTCATAATTTGTAGATTCATTCATACATTTTCATCAAAATTTTATTAGATTTACCTGTAGTAATGTTACAGATCTATTTATTTTTAGCTTCTTATATAGCGGATTATTAAACTAGTATGTAAAATAGGGTATAAATGGTGAAAAATGATATCTAGTCGTTACAGAATTCAGGTAGTCTGACTTCATTACTAAACTGGAGTTCTGCTCCAGTGTGACTGGTTGTGCTATTATTATGCTGCTCCTCATTAGCTGTTGAATTCACTTTTTATTACATTCAGTGTCGAAGCCACTTACACAGAGGGTGAGTATTGATTATCACTCTGAGGTATGAGACAATTTGCAAAAGTCCCTGTTTGTCTGGCAAAGTATTTGCAAATTATCTGTGGCTCCTTAGTTTGTCAAACAGTTGATGAGAGCAGTTGGTGTAATGCCAGGGAAAAAATTGACTTTAATTTCTCATCTTGTATATATATATACATGTATATATGTATATATATATATATATATGTGTGTGTGTGTTCTAATTTGTCCTGTCAGCCAGAAAACCCACAGTCTTTGCTGATGCTTGTAAACGTTTGTCACAGCACTTTGAATTGACCTTACAGCACATTTGTTTATGCAGTAATGCAGCTATTTTATTCAATGTTTTACATCGCGCTCCAGAGTATGGACACTGCAGCGGCTAATCTTATACGGCCTGCACATTTAGTTGCAGTGACTGCATCAGACTTGGCCTCCTCTCTGGTCCAGGAAGTAGCTGAGCTGCTTGGCTCCAACAGCCCCAGGATCTGATCTCCTTCACTGGGGCCTTGAGGTTGACAGGTTGCTCACGCCGCATGGTCGACACAGTTATGCTTAAGCACCACATGAAGCCACGGGCTGAGAGGAAAGGACGTTCTCCTCTGCGCCGAGGGCTGACCCCCTCCATTATGTGTGACACGGCAGAGACTGACATGCTGAGATATGAAACACCACTCTTTAATTTCAAGCCTCTCCTGTTTCACAGCTAAAGCCTCCTCCTCCTCCTCTGCTCACTTGTCTCATTCTTTCTCTCTATCTGTCATCTCAGTCCAGAGATTGTGGAAGTGTATCTAATAAAATAGTAAAGTATCTACTCTCTGGCCACTTTATTAGGTACACGGGACAGCTAATAAGATTGAAGAAGTGGCACATGGTGTGGTCTTCTGCTGCTGTTGCTCATCTGCTTCAAGGTTGATGGTCTATTTCAGGCAGACCTTGGGTATAACAAGTGGTTTTTTTGAGTTACTGCTGTCTTTCAATCACCATGAACCCATCTGGTAATTTTCCTCTGACCTCTGGGATCAGCAATGCAATTTGTTTCCAGAGAGCTGCTGCTGACCAGATATTTTCTCTTTTTCGTTCTCTCTAAACTCTAGAGACGTTGTTGTGCGAGAATTCCATTAGAGGAGCACCTTATGAAATACTTAGATCAATTCTCATCTAATGCTTTCGTTTGAAATTCAGCAGCTCATCTTGATCATGTTTCAAGCAAAAGCGCTAACACAAATATTCATATTATTTGAATATTGTAAACTCCACAGCACGTTGAGCTTAGAGGAGCAGTTTCAAGATGCGTTCAATAATCAAGTAATTGCTGGACTGTGATTGGCTGACATTTTGCATCTTAAATAAAATTTCATTGCCACAAATATTGTTACTGTAACATCATATTGTGATAGAATTTTTAGCTTGTCTCTACTGAACAGTTTCTTTTTCCTCAAAAAAGTTTGACTCGATGCTCAGTGGCCCCAGGTCATTTGAGTTAGAGACTCCTGCTGTACATCTTAACTGAGAGAAACTTCGGGGCAGTTTCGTTTACTTTAACCACAGCTGAAAGACTTTTTCATTTCATTTCTGAGCTCCTGAAAGGAGGAGTAAAGTAAAGCCCATGCTTCATTTGTGCATATTTGATTCACTCTTTTTTATCCCACTGTTCAGAGGAGTTACTCATCTAAAATGTCTTTGCATCTTTTTTCTCTTGATCTTAATCCCACAGTAGTTCTTTCTGTAAAACAAAGAAGTATCACTTGTT
This sequence comes from Brachirus orientalis, assembly GCA_016785285.1. Classification (NCBI taxonomy): domain Eukaryota; kingdom Metazoa; phylum Chordata; class Actinopteri; order Pleuronectiformes; family Soleidae; genus Brachirus; species Brachirus orientalis. Next base: position 3,208,228 of record JAFBJR010000150.1, read on the forward strand.
TGGCATTTCATAAACCAGTGAATTGTGGCTCCTATAACAGAACAGTTGTGGTTTGGATATAGTACAGTATCTCTGAGCAAGATACTGTATGTGAAATGCTCCGACATGCTCAATATTCAAATGACTTATTCAAAATATTCAAACGATTGTTGAGCTGCATTTGTCTCTCTGCTAGTTTTGATTTTGATTTTTGGGTTATCAAGAAATTACCATAAAGATAGATATTAGTTATTTTTATTTATTTAATCATCCATATTGGAATTGCTACTAAAAACACTTTTTTTGCATTTTTCCCCTCATATTCCAACCTGTCTGTAGTCATCTCACTTTACTAACGCAAGGTTGCCTCCATCTGTCTTGACATAAAGGTAATCACTTCCTGTGTGCAGCGCTGGACTGTCGCCACATGACACAAGATCTAAACACTGCTATGACTTCAAACATCCAGTTTGTTTTAAAGTGTTTTTGCATTATTTTTCAGAGCCTTTTATTATACTGAATTTACGACACGTGACAAATTTAAGTTACAGTACTTTTTAAATCCAACACTGCCATTTTTGAATGAATAATTAAGATTAAAAAAACAACCTGATAAAAATCTTTAGGCCCACCATTCACTCACTCACCTACTCATCTTCTGCCAACTTGTCCTCCACATGAGGGTGAAAGGTCACACCCAGGACAGGTCATTAGTCCGTCTCAGGGCCAATACTCAGAAATGAACATTCACTCTCACACTCACAGGTACAGTCAATTTAGAGTGTCCATTTCACCTAATCTACGTGTTTCTGGAGTATGAGAGGAAGCTGGAGAACCTGGACAAAACCCACATGCACACGGGAAGAAAATGCAAACTCCAACACAGAAAGGCCCTTCGGTTGAAGCAGGATCCAAACTGGTGATTGGCCCTTGCCCATATCACATTCCTTACATGCTGCAGCCTCAGTGTGGATTCTACTTAATCTGTATTTCTCCTCTCAAATGTAAATGTATAAGCGTTGTGTGTTGTATATGCCATCTTCTCTCAGCATGTGCTAATATTCCTCTGCTGCGCGGCTCATAAAGCAACGTCGCTGATAAAAAAAAAACCAGCGGGTCTCGTGGCTGTGATGTGCTTAAAGCTCATTCAGCGGCCCCTCTTAAATATTTCCCTTCACATGGATTTGAGTGCGTTTAATTTAAGAAGCCTCCGCACGGAGAGTCGTGTTAATATGCAGTCGTTATAGCTGCGTCAGTTCATCCACCACCACCACACTCTCTTGAGTACGGACTGTAGTTAGACCCGTAGACAGAAAACTGCAAATGGCAGCGTGTTTTGTGTACACAAGTCTCTTTGTGTACCCCGGTGCGTCTTTGTGTGGATGTGTTAATTCTCCGAGTGTCTCGTTTAAGTTTGGAGGAGAGAGGCCTTAGAGGGCCTCATCCTCCTACTTAAAGTCATTCTTTTTTTTTCCTCCTTTATCTTGTGTCAGCAGATGACACGCGGGCATTGTGTCATCCGTCGTTTGAGTTTGTCCATGACACATATCCGCAGAAAGCCCTGTGACGGCAGATCAAAGCCTCTCCACTCGTGTGTTTCCACAGTGTGTGTGTGTGTGGATTGTTGCTTTCATCTCAGCAGCTGTATGTGGGTTTTTGTTTTGGTGCGCACAGACCCTGGGGAATGGGACTGACTGACTGTCTGTGAAGTGCCAGCCTATGTGCAAATGCTCTCTCCCTCCTGTCTCGCCCAGACTGTGCGCGTGTGCACACGTTGACGCCCTCTCACTCTTCGCCCGTGTACCCGCCCTGAGGAACACCCTCTCCCCTCGGCCTGCGTGACACTTAATACTTCAAACCTGTCTCTGCGGTGTTCGCAGAGGGGGACCCTGTCTCCCTCTTTCATCACGGAGACCGGCCATGTCCTCGTTCCTTTCTTCATTTCAAGAGCTGGCACTGAGCCGGCTGTCCATTGGCTGTGTCAGGGACATGTTTGTCTCAGGATAATGTCCTGTCCGAGCAAGTTGTGCAACATCGTTTTCATCCTGACAGTCTCTCTTGTCTCGCTAAAAATAAGGCAAGGAGAGAAAAAATGTTTCCAGCATCTGTCGAGGGATGTGTGCTGGTTGCTTTTATCCCTGGCATCTTTGATGTATGCCTCATAATGTCACAACTCTTATTAATATTCCTAATAATAGTTTTCACTTTCTGGTAAAATAATAATATTTACCCCCATCATATCTGTCATATTTTTCCCAGTAGCTCAGTGGTAGAGTGAGTCGTCTTTCAACTTGAAGGTCGTAGTTTGAGTCCCCTGTTAGTCTACATGTTGATGTGTTCTTGGGCAAGACACTTAACCCCATATTGTGTGAACGGGTATGAAAGATGAGTGGTGGAAAAATGTGCTGTACACAGATGTAAAAGTAAAACAGCTTTGAGGGGTCAAATACAATCCATTTACCATTTATCATAAGAAGCAGTTCTGAGCATGTATTTGTGTCAGGTAAATGATCTTTGTTATCACATGTTATTCACAGCAGGTTATGATAAAGGTTCATGGCTTTTCAAGAGTGTATTTCTAGTTGGCAATGCTAAATGTGTGTTAATTCTCTCATTAAGGGTTAGAAAACCAGTGCATATGTTTTTTGTTTTTTTTTAATACAAGTTTCAATTTGCTAAAGTCCACTTATACCTCCATAAGTAACCATTAAGTTATTTTATTTTAATCAATTTGTCTATAGGTTGCATTAAAAAATCCATTTTGCTGTGACTGACCAATAATTCCCCAAAGATTCACACAAATCTGAATGAAAGGTGCCACACAATACAATTTTTAATTGAGTTAACATAATTATATAAATGTATATTTTATATATTATATAAATGAGTCTGCAGACTTTGCATAAACCTTGTATGTTGCCTGTCTGTCCAGGACACTCTTACAAAAGAGATCTCAATTTATTCCTGGTTAAATAAAGGTAATGATAATAATAATAATTATCCATGTTTACACCTTCTTAACAGTGTAAATTACACATAGAACATTAGCATTATCCTTTGACTGTGATACTTTCATTACAACAAAACATAAATATATGAATGAATAATGCTATTCAATTATTCTAAACTCCAGCCCATTAGAGGTAGTTAAAGTGATGTGGAATTCACAAAATGTTGAGCAGCTAATGAGATGCATTCAAAGACCCTGGTAAATGTCATCACTTCATCACAGTATCTACAGCATGTTAAGCTTAAGAAACCTCTTACAAGTCATCACTTACGCATGGAGTCACACATGACGTCCACTATCCCTGCCACCTTGTGACAATAGATACACCACAAATTAGGTACTTGTTTTGTATCTTTTCAATACATTGCAAATAGTCAAAGCAAAACTGATTAACTTTTTACAATCAAGTGAATAATAATTGCATAGTTATACTCCTCCTTACTTGTTACTACACATATGTTCTGTCTAATTTACAAAAAGATTTGAAGTCAAATAAAAGAAAATATAATTTAGGTTGCCTCAGAATATGTTGAAAGGCCCGATGTTCTGAGATCTCACTGATTCTTTCTTCTTTTTCAGCTTTTATTGAAACTGCTTAACAGCAGACTGAGACAAGGCCTTTCACTCATTTGGTTTTGTGTGGTATAATTTCACACAGTCATGCACAGTGTGAGCACGAATACAGGCAATGACTCACATTATGCACATCCTGTACTCGGTGGAGCACAATGGAGCAGAGCAGGAGCAGGTTTAGCCGTGAGTGACAGAGGAACGGGACAGTGGATGGACCCTCCATCTCTCTGCTGGTCAGACTGGTATATTAGCAGCCTGAAGACTGTGCCATGCTGAGTCCCAGCTCTGAGTTACCAGGTCTAATTTAGAACAGAGGAGGCTCTGTTCATCCTGGAACGCTACTGCTGCTGCTTGAGATTCTGGAAATGAGGAGTTTAGAGGCTCACCGCCCTCACACAAACACAGAGCACATGCCTTGTTATCAACCCACAGAGCAGCACATAATGATCCCTCAAACCATTAACTCCTAATGCAATAAAGTGCAAACATTTTAGCCATGGTCCTCAGTGCTCAAACATAATGAAGTTAGCCAAAGGGTCGCACAAATGTGCACCGCGATATGCATCCATCAGGCTTAAAGTCATGATCATGTGGCCACTGAGTCTGTGTGGAGCTTCTAAATGACAGTTCTTTAAATAAATGTAATGAGCAGCCCCCTTTTTTTTTAAAAAAAAAAATAAAAAAATAAAAATAACGCTGATATAATTTAATGCAGAAAAATGACAGGATGCTCTACTTCCTACCACTTTTTGACAGCTTGGTGTGTCAAGCTGTGTCACATGCAGCCATGGAAGGAAGACAAAACACACAGAGGCAGTCAAGCTTTTAAACAGGCACACACACACGCACACACACGCGTGTAACTGTATGTGTGCGAGCAAGTGAGCGAGCATTTGAATGTGTCTTTGAAAACATGCAGTGCATGAATAAATCAGCGAAGCAGTGATGGCCTTGTGCACTGAGCTAAAGAAATAAACCTGCCCACAAAGAGTATCGCAAGAGCTGGGTCTTATAAAATAACACCAATTGATAAAACATGATCTCCTCGCAGTGCCGGCCAAATCTGCAAACAGCATGCAGATTTATATAGAACACGCACACGCATATGTCAGGCGGTGTCTGTTGTGCAGCACAGTGCCGGTGTACAGTGGCACTGTGGGCTGGGTGGAATGCACTTGGCAGAGGAACAAGTGGCCTTGATGAGTCAAAGAGGGAGAGAATAATTTGTTACTGTGTTGTCACTGAATGCGAGCGCATAATATGATCTGGGACAGTAGAGGATTTCAGTGTAAGGGTTTCTCCATCATTTTTTTTCCCCCCTCTCAAATTTCTGGAAAGCCTTAAAAACACATTAAATATCATTATCATATTGAGAGAAGAGGCTGAAATGATTGACTCATTGTTAGTGGTTTATAAGTGACAATTAAATACACACAATATATGCATTTGTCACGTCATCTAAGAGGAAATCCTGCTTTACAATACAAGTCTCATCAGGGCTGGACAATGAATCATCTTCAAATCATAATCACAAAGTCTAAATCAAATGTACTGCCATTTTGCTGTACACACGCGACAGTAGTGGAGACAAGAGCGAGCATTTTCCCTTTGGATCTTTCAAAGATAAATGTTAGTGGACAAAACAGTAACATGTATGGAGCTCAGATCCACTGCAAAAACAACACTCATCCGTGCCACGATTCGTTTTAAGTGGCAGCTGCATTTGCTCTGTTTTAGGCACATACACTGTATGTAAAAATAGAAATGATTAAAAAACACATAGAAAAATATGTCCTACGTTGTACACAGTGTCTGACATGGTTTGAATCTGTAAAATATCGTCACAGTGAATTGTGAAGGGAAGATTGATTTTTTTTTTTTTTTTTCAAAACATATACATTTATATTACAAATTAAATTACAAGCACAATATCTTTCAGATCATGGGGTGATGTAGTGGCACTATATTAGATATATTATATTGTACAGTTGATTTATCTGAGGGAAAAACTGTTTGAGCAGATTTGTCTTTAGAAGCAGCTGTACAGGCCAGAGAGACAATCACATGGTTTTATGGTGTAATTACAAAGCAACACAAAGAAGAAGTCACATGTCAGCTGTTTCAAACACTATCGAAAACACAGAGAGTTCCCACATCTACCAGACTTCTCTTTTGCTGCTTTAATTGTTAGATAACAAGTTATTATTATTATTATTATTATTATATGTGAGGTGTGAAAACTCAAATGTGCACATAAAAGGTTTACAGTGTTTCTTTTTTGTTTAAAAAGGGTGTCACTATGTATTTTAGTATAAACACGATATACACCTTATTATCTTGTTGACTTTATGTACAGTATGTCCAGACTTGTTTCTTTGCTCACTGACAGTATTGATGCGAGTCACATTCCAACCACTTCCTGTCTGTGGAGGTCCACACCAATATAAACAAGACTTAACGGCGGAAATTTAGTGAATTACTGAAAATACAATATCACTGACAGCAGCTTTAACTAAAAGTGACATCCAAATGAAGTAGAAAAGTAAAAGTACTCAAGCGGAGAAGGCCCTTTCAGAATAAAATATTCCCGGACTGTAGGTACTGATATTAAAGTGCATGCATCGTTTGGCTTGGGGTTAATAATCCGAATATAAATAATATCATCATAATAGAATCCGGAATACAGACGGATGAAGTCCTCTCTAACAAAATAGTATTTTTTTTGTTATTATTTGTTTTACTTTTTCTTATGGGCTGATGAAGATTACTGGAGTGGATAATGACAAGGGCAAGACCGGGCACAGAAAATTACAACACACACTCAGAGTCAAAGGAAGAGGAATACAACCTCCATACCAACACATAAACACATAGGGCTCTAATTAGACCAGACCAGTAGACCAGGCCAGTGCAGGTGCACAGCGCCTGCACCGGAGAGACCACCTGCTGCACAGCTCTGTCCTTAAACGTTTCCGTTTATACTTTTTTGGCCACAATTTACTCAATCACATTAAAGATACATAAAATTACTCATGAAACAAACTGGTGTTAACATCGATTTTATTGATTAATTGAACTAGTCTCCTTCTTATAATAATATTAGTAACCTCCTTTTGGCTCCTTTTGCATCATCAGCCTGTGGAGGTCTGTTTATGTGAACATCAGTTTTCCTCCGGCTGACGCTGCTGCTGTCTCCTTCGTCCATGGCGAAACGAAACTCACACTGGGCCTCGCCGCAGCGCATTTCAAGGTGAGGAGAGGAGCTCATTTGATTGGTGAAGACCCAGCCACGCCTTCTCTCCCTTTCTTTGCTACTTGCTGGTAGGAGAGATGGAGGCGGGACAGAGGAGTACGTGTGCCTGGCCGCACCCTGCACTGTGCACCCTGCACTGTGCACGAAACTTGCAAAATGTGCCTGGACATACCCCCTTGCCGCGGCGCGCCTGCACTGTGCTGCACCTGGTCTACGAAATTAGAGCCCGACCAGGTTGGAGCTGGCGAAAACGCACCTTCAGCGCAGCCTTTTGGCACGAAATTGTCACTGCGCCAAGCTGAAAGCTGAATGGGCTGAAACAACAGCGGGAAACAGGAAGAAAGTGCACAATTTTATTATATTTAATAGTAGTAGAGTACGTGAATTACATGCAACAACAATTTTAGCATTTAAGACGTTTACAGTCAAATTTTCCAAAGTATGGAAATAAATCTCTACACTTCTAACTGGTATTTAACAGTCTTCAGGCACAATACATGCATACATACATACATAAATGTCCCACTGTCTGTTTTATTTTTATCGATATTGAACCTATTTTTGGTTCATTTTAAATCAACTCAGTTTTATTTATACAGCCCAATATGACAAACACAGTTTGCATCAAAGGGATTTTAGCTCGTAAACAACAGGCAGAGAGTGAGGGTGGGAGTGTGTTTATTTTAGAGAAGCAGAAGAAGAGAATTATCACACGATGGGAGGAGACAACAAGGCAAAAACAACAGATCATAAAAACATTACATACAAGAAATATCCACCAACAAAGTGTGTGAGAGCGAGATCGTCGGCTAATATTGGCTGATGTTCTCCGTATCCAGTGCAGACCCTTGTTATTAAAAATGGTCATGTTCATCATTTCCAATGCTTAGCAGCTATTTCTATTTTTTGAATACATCATTATTAATGAAGCCAGTGTTTTCTTTAATCTCTCACGGCACATCATGGTCATTTCATGTCCTAATATCATAGGCTTCTTCCATATAGTTCAACTTTAACCTGTATTTTGAGATGTTAGAATCTATTTTATAAGTGAGACCATGGTCAGTTATTGTTCTAACAGTGAAAATGTGGCACAAAAAGTGGTGTCGTTTTCTTGAGATACTGCCGATAATATTACTATCCTATTTTCTAATGCGATGGATGAAAGAGAATTTAAAGATATTACTTCTGACATGTAGAATTTTCTTCATGCTGTTTGGCACAGAACACAGAGCAATCAACACTAGATAATTATCACAAAAGCTGTGACTGTGTGAAATTAGTAACTCGAAATAAGAAAGTAAAATGGGCTTTTAGTCCTACTACAATGGCCCAGGGGCCACAACTGGTCGGCCGAGGTTAATACATGGTCCAGTAGATGAATTCAAAAAAATTAATTAAAAAAAAGGGGGGGAATTGCTAGATTTTCGTCACAAAATGACAGACAGTCATGCAGAATTAAGTGTCATGTATTGTGGAAAAAAGAGGAACCAACTATTGTGTTGTATCAATTTGTGAATTTATTTTGAAAATGATTAATTGTTCGTGTAAACTATTTGACCAAATGTACTTTGGAAAAAAAACTGATGTGACTTAAACTGATTGCAGACCCTGCTGTGACAGTGAGCAGCTGTGTGACGCACGCATTAATCATGCTATATGTCACATAACTGACAAGTGTGCAGTTATTCTGGGATCATTACAGATGCTTCTCATTTGCTGTCCGTGCATTACCTCAGCTCTGTCTCCTCACAGCAGCCGACTGTGATGGAGCAGAAAAACCCAGGTCCAACATTTCAATCTCATGAAATGTTGGCATGAATTTGAGTCACTTTGAATTAGGGCTGTGAGATATGGACAAAAAAAAAAAGAGTGTAATGTTATACTGGTTCTGAGTCAAGAGCTGGCAAATCATCATGTGTCGTACTAACAGTTAAAAGCTCGATGCAGAGATACAGGTGTTCTCAGCTTTAACAGTCTCCCTCCATCCACCCAACTGTTTTTGTTTAAAGAAGACTGTTAAGCGTTTTTTTTTTATGAGAGATATATAAGTCTATTTAAATTATTTCACTCGAAATATTCTCGAGTGAACGTATAATCTTTGCATGAGGCATAAGTGAACTAAGTGGCTGCAAGAGGCCCTCAATTCCATTTGATATCTAAATAGCGTTGAACCTAAGTGATTTGGTTTATTTTGGTCTTAACGTTTACTCATTTTCATTTGTTCTAAATGCTTGAAACCAGTTGTTAAACTGGTTAATTTCTTTTAAATCCTATTATTTATACTTATCACCACAATTTGAGCTTCACTTTGAATACCAAAGTTCATTTTAACACTCGGCCACTTTTGTTTTTATTAACCTTACAGGGCAGTGAAATCACCAGAGTGACACTGGTTTGATGTAAATAACACTATAACTATAATGAATGCAAATTATAGATTATTCTTGGTGATGATTTACATTTGTATTTTACATGTATATAACCCATTAAATCCTTCCATCCGTCTTTATTTCAGCTGAAAAGTGACACACCTTATACAGTGTCCCGGTATTTACTCTGCTCTCTTCTGAAGAGACGCAAATGCTTGCACAAATGTATAGCAACAGTATGAATTAAGGCTACACGATACTAAGATCATGCGATGTAAGTTGCTACATGTTGCGATAACAATATCACTAAATTGAGAGATAGAAGTAAAAGCATTTGATTTGTAATGTATTGATATTTGGTGAACAATAAGTTGCAGCCCTAGTATGAACTGAATGGTTAGTTTGTAACTCTGAAAATGTACACACTCATAATAGAAATACTGATGTACCTAAAAGGGAACAAATTCTTGTTGCTGATCATTTTGACAATTCCATACCCTTAAGGCCTGTTTATACAAAATATTTATCTGTTTTACGACTGTCCTTCCAAAACGTTATCTTTTTCACTTCCGTACATACCTCTGTGTTTCTTTTGTGTTGGTATTGATTGATTGATTGATTGATACTTTATTAATCCCAAGCTGGGAAATTGAAATATCGCATCCATATACCACATAACATAACATCAATTAGTCCACAATTATTACAAGTTGAACGTAATAATGGCACACGTCAGAATTATACATACAGCACATAAACATTTGACTGTGTATGTGCCCTAAAATTTTGAACAGTCCGTCATCCAAATAGAGGCATTATGGATATGTGGCATCGCAGCGTAGGCCGCGCCGCCGGGATGGATGTTACACAATTCTTCCTCTGGAGGGCAGTGCTCAGTGCCAAGTTGCGGGCATAAACAAACATGGCGACCAATGAAGAGGTTCTTTTATTGTGCTTGGTCAGACAGACAGAAATGCAGGCGGATTTCATGACAGTGGAATATAAGACCACTGAATCTATGTTGTAAATCGTCCCATTAACCTCATATATGGATGTAATTCCACACCATCTCATGGAGACGCTCTTCAAAACTTCCTGCCATTTGCAAATTCCCGTATGGACTGATTGGACTATTGATGCTATACTGCCCCCATCATTTCCCGTGGTATTGCTCTGTTTCATCCATCATCTTAAAAGCTCTCCTGTGACATGAACACAAAGCATGGAAAAAAGGCTTGGTCCATCTTTTGCGTGAAAGACCATTTTGGTACCATAAAATGTAAAATATACCAGGTAAAGTCCATTTTATTCCTCGAAGGACATATACTAGGAACCTTTACAATCCTGTGGTACAGAAATGTGCACACCGAAAGGGTATTATTCAGTGATTTTTTTAAAAAAGAGACAAAAATGAACAATACTTAAATCAGATCTTTTTTTTCCCAATATACAATAATTATATACAGTACTAGGCATAAGTCTTAGGCCACCATTAGATTTGTTGTTTTAGCAATGCTATAATGACCGTACTGTACAATTATTTCTCAATCACTTTATTGGAACACATCCTGAAAATATGGAGAAACACATATGCAGTTTGAAAAGAACATCTTTTTCAGAAACAACAAAAATGCTTCTATAATATCAAATATTTAGTGGACATAATTAGGACATAATTTAAAAACTGCCCAGCCATACTTTAAATGGATGAATCTCATGCCTTGTTCATCTCAAAGGGATTTTATCCGCCTTTTTGCCTTGTAGTCCAATTTAAATAAATGACTCAGTGACTGAGAGGAAGTGCTCTTCAGTTAATGAAGACTCAGACAGTGTGTTAGTCATCGAAGGCCTCCTGCAGCACGTCAGGGCCCCAAAGCCCTGATGACGTGCAACACTTCTAACACTGCTGCTGCTTATGGTCCACTTCCTGTACGCAGCTGTTTTCATGATGACTATGTTGCGTATTTGCCGACAAATTTTTTTACACGGGTATCACACTGCCTCACTAATAAGGACGTTCCTCACTGATTACAGTGAGCAGCGAGCTGTCTGAGATGTTTTGGATGTTATGAAGGTGTTGTTTATGAAAGGTTTTTAGTTTGTCCTTTGCGGGCTTCTGTAAAAACAAAAGGCTCATTCTGGGGTAATGAATTTTCATGTAACTTTACACTTATATAAGAAGGACCATTTTAATTGTATTATCGTTCATTGCTTCCAAATGAAAATTCTTGAACTTTATTTCATTCTCCCGCAGAGGAGAACTAAAGGACACTGAAGAGCCAGAGGACGAGCGCTGGCCTTCGTGTGACTCCGTGTGACTCCGTGTGACTCCCAGCGAATGAGCCTTGTTCATGCGTCTCCCTGCATGCCACTCCCACATCACTATGAACTGTGAGCAGGACTTTGGGGACGGGGGCTTGGGAGTGACCCTCACGCTACGACTGCTCATGCATGGAAAGGTACAAGACACTGCATCACTCTGGGCTTTTAAAATCATATTTTTTGATGACTTATAATTAGCAGAACAATTATCAGAATTAACAATTCAGAAAAAAAAAAATGCAAAAATACAGAAAATTAACAGAAAAAAATGCCCCTGCTTTTTTCTATTTTAACCTGTAAATGTGTATATTCCTTTTGTATTTCAGGAGGTTGGCAGCATCATAGGAAAGGTGAGATGAGCTACTTTTCTTTTATATTGCAGAATAATGAATAATGCACACATTCATATATTTATGAATTAGTATTAGTTTTATTTGCACACACGCACACACACACACACACACACACACACACACCTTCCACTTGGCCACGAACTGCAAAATGATATAGAAAGAGTAGCATTTCACATACAATATTTCTTTTAAAAGGTTTTTTATCTGTGTTTAATCCTATATAAATCTGTACTTCAATTCCACTGTGTTAAAAGTCCAATAGATATTAGTGATGGTTTTTGTCTGACTTTATAAAAAGCCTTTGTTAAATAATTTCTCTCTCAATCTTCAGAAATCAACAAAGAACACAAAGGCTTCTAACAAGCCATTGTTGTTCTGAATACCCTCATCCCAAATGTAATTGCCTCAAATAAACCCTCTTAAGACCTCGCCGCTTCCCCCGACTACCCATAATGCAACACAGTAATTCATCAAACAAAAACATTAGTGCAGGCCCCCTTTTGAAACTGAGCTCTGCAGGCGTATTAGTGTCCAGCCCCTTGCGAGCACTTTCGCTGTCTGTCAGGGAGAAGCTGCACCGTGCGCCTTAATGCGACACACATACAAAACACATCAATAAAAGAAAGAACAGGGACAAATAATAAATGGATGTGCTGGAAAGAAAGACATCGGAGATAGGAAAGGAATCAAAAGTAGTCACGGCATGACTGTTTTATTTTGAATTTCTTCAATATGTTATATGTTGTACAGACATATGAAAAGCAACACAAAGACAGGGTTAAAAGAAGTTTAAGGTTAGCCAAGTGTTACAGTTGGTGATCTTGAGTTGTTTAATCACATTTTTTATTCAAACAAATCAATTTAGACCTCGTATATGCACCAAACATGTACTACGGTTATATAATAAAGTCACAGAAACCTTGACCATTGTTACCTGCAGTGGCTGGTATTCTAATTTTTATTTCATATGTTATGTATGAATGTCTCTAAAAGTCAAAAAGAATAATACTGATGCTGAGAGACATTGGATGTATGTGTACCCTCCTAAAATATTGCGAAAAGAGGAAAAAATTGAGAACAGAAATGTAAGCAGTTAAGAGCATTTTATTTAATGGTTGGTATAAAAATGTTAATTGAAGGAGTAAAATAATAAAAAAAATAAGATAAATAGAGATTTGTAAATGAGTAAAAATAAATAAGATCATGTAACGTATGATTTTAGATTCAGGATTTTGATTTATCTGGGGTAAAGTTGCATATATTTAACCAACTGAACATTTAAAAAACATAAGTTGAGGTGGTAAAACCCAAATAAATTAAGTTCATTTGAAGAGGACATTCGTTGAAAAATCAAATATCTGATGTTTTTTTGGTGCGTCCCCGTGTCCTTCCCGTATCTAAACATCACTAAAGTGTCACAATAAACACTTCAGCCACTTCCCTGTTTCCCTGCGCTCGAGCAAGCGGTTTTGAAAAGTCGAGTTTAGTTCCATAACTAGCACATTTGACGTGCAACGACAACAGCTAGTCCCAGTCATGGGCGTGAACATTCAACCTGAAGAGACTATGAGGCTTTTCACCATAAATATTATTTAATTTATCTAAGTAGACATCAGTAATTTTGATTTTTGGTTCAAAAAGACCATTCTATGCCACCTTTAAACTAAAGTAAATAATGTTTTGTGAGGAGCTATTGTTCACTTTAGTGTGTGGCAACAAAGCGATACTAAAATATTTTCATACACTTTAATTCAGTCTCTCTTGCTCGGACTTTTAAAATCACATGAAAGGGAAGGTTTTCAGTTTAAATTGAAGAAACGGAATAAGAAGAGAGAGAGAGAGAGATGAGTTGAACTCACACTGTTCCGCTCGACGTGCAGTGCTCAGACTAATAACTCTCCACTCCATCCTCCAAGCATTTCTTTTTCCTCCTCCTATCTCAAACCTCTGATCTCTCTCCCATCAATAAGAGCCTGACAGCCAGCCTCACGGTGAACCGCAAATAATACCTTTTAGAAGATAACATAAATAACAGGTGTGAGATGACACTGCTTTTGATGCGCATGTAAGAAAGTGGTTGTCATGAAGGTGCGGAGCAGACGTGTGACAGCTCGCGTGGACTTTAGCCAAAAGACAAAAGGGGCAGGGGGAAGAAGCCAATCAAGAGAAACAGTGGACGTGAAGAGAGACAACAAACCCACAAATGCTCCGACTGGCTGAATATACAGCAGTTATGTCTCCTTTGTGTTTTTCTTATGTTTTTGCGACTGAGGTGCACAGGCCAACGCTGTGATATGATGCACGTGGTTTGAATCAGGTCTCGCTCAGGCATCAAGGACACTGATGCAATTATGTGTTTCAAACGAAGTGCATTTGATTCTGATTAAAGCTGTCCTTCATCTGCTCTCTTTCAGAAAGGAGAGACCGTGAAACGAATACGAGAAGAGGTACGGGCTCCAATAATTCACACCTTTAAACCGCGACATTTCTGCACCTACGTGCATGTTTTCATTTTGTGCCACTTCCCAGGTAAATGTCGCCATTTTACTTTTCTGCAAACTGTTGGGAAAGTGGCTGCTGGTCTTTGAAACAGGGGAAGCTCATTTCAGGCCCAGATATTTATACATAAATTCTGCCATCCACTGGATGTCGTGTATATGTCTTTGTCAGTCAAAAAGTGGCTCCGTCTTTCAGACAGTTCATCGCGGCTTCAGCATGGCGACCACGCCCACTCGCAGTTTGCTCTGTTTCTGTTGTATGCATCAGAAGATGAGAAATGCTCAACTTTTCCAAGCAGCAGCAGCAACATTGGCTTGTCAACAAATGCATGTTTTACTGTGACATATTTTGCGATTGTTATATCCAACGATACCTTTAACCAACTGTAGGGGGGAACCAAGAGCAAATCGTCAGCTTTGAATTGCAATTGGTTTAAAATTGTACACGAGCAACATATGAATCCATCACATGACACTGAGTCATGCTGTTTGTTTTTGATTCTGTGTGTGTGTGTCCTTTAAATGAGCACACTTTGTTCCCCATTTCCCAACACATCAGCTCCACCTCATCTTTTTTTTTATATTTTCTGCGAGCAGTAAAAACATAGTTCAATCTCAGAGGGCTGCGTTCAAAGTAGTCAGAGTTCTGTGTTTTCTGTGTATTAACAACAAAGCTGTGAGAGTAAGCTAATAATAAAGCCTGTTTGGGTCTCAAAAGCCTACTGAATACAAACAATGTCACATTTTACTCTTGGGCAACCTTTTCAATTTGAATCCATCATTGACTACACCTCATTTTGCAGACGTCTTTCTAAAAAAGATGGCCTCTTTCTTCTCCTGCTTCAAACAACTTCCCTTTCCTTCCACTCCATACCCCTGTTTATAAATCTCGAGGGAGCAGCCAGACTAATACCACTTGGTTAAGTCTTTGTAAAGAGTAATTTGCCTGACACTGTTTCTCTCAACGGCTGCTCAGGTTTTATGTTGTACCTTATGAGGCAGAAGGATAAACAGAGGAACAGTGAGGTCATGGGACAATGCAGCCCTGCAGAGCTGCTGGATAAACCACTGGCCCGTGATAGTCATCCATGCTTTCATCAAGTCAGACAGCCAGTTTTGGCCTTTGTGACGTCCAAACTGCATGAGCCTCATCCCGTCTCTCCTTCCTCGAGCCTTATAGCTACAGTGGGAGCATGACTCATTGGGATGACTGGAAAAAAATGGCCTGCAGGTCAGAGTGTTGTCCTGCTTCTGCTCATGTGAATTTAAGTCAAAGAAACACAAGGGCACAAAATGGAGGGAGGGGAGAGCAGGTCTGTACGAGGTCAACCACCCCAGGAAATAAGACAGAAATGTACTGTCAAGCTTTAAGCCTCATCTCTTTGTGCTGTGTCTCAGCAGCCACTGTATGCTTTAAGAAAGTCAACTGCAATTGGATTAAAGTCCCAAAATAGCTTGGCACTCCTGGAAACCTCGACTGAAAGTATTACATTTATCTACATATGTACAGTACATTATGTTTAATTGCAGATTTTCTGTATGGATTTTCTTTCCCTAGTGGTAAAATGGGAGGAAGAGGAAAGACCATATTCTTATACGCTATCACAACTTTGAGTATCTGCTGATAACAGAAGTATGAAGCTGATGATGCATTTCCCAACTAGATATTCTTTTCCCATAAAGAATATATAAACAGCCACCAACATGACTTAAACATGCTGCTGCTGATTTTTAGTTTTTACCATCTTTTACTTTTATTTTAAGTATTGAATTGATTCTAATATGAATTACATTAATGGATATATCACTGCACTTTTCTAAAGCCTGCTATTGTTAGCTTTCCCAGACTCACATACCCTGTCTTTAATAAGACATCTTTGTAGCTGACAGAAAGTTAACCAATACATGACAACACTGGAAAAGAGTTGATTGATGACTGTGATTATAGATCGTGCCCACATGTGTTTACATCGCTCACCACCATCTTATTTTTAAGGATGCACAAGTCGCAGTAATGATAATATCTGATCTACATGCTTCAACTGTAGACAAAAATGCACACACCTGATTCATATCTGATTTTTTTCCACATATCAATGAGGACTGAAACTGATCTGATCTGAATCCATGTGCTTGTTTCCTTTGTGCCACATGGGCGGAAAATATCAGAATTGAGTCTCTTGCCGTGTAAATTCAGCCTGTGAGAAAGCTAAAAGTGATGTTTGCCAAATGTTTAACACCTTTAAAGTTGAACCTGGAAGGAACTAATGACGTCTGCCCCAACAGAGCACTGCTCGGGTCAACATCTCAGAGGGATCCTGTCCAGAGAGGATCATCACCATCACCGGCTCCACAGACAGCGTCTTCAGAGCTTTCACCATGATCACGTACAAACTTGAGGAGGTAACTCTTAATCCAAAGTACTCAGTCACATCAGTGACTGACTTGCCCATTTCACATACAGTAAATATCCTTATACTTAAAAGCTGGGGTTGGCAACATATTCTATATTGATCAATAATTCGTTAATAACCTTTCAGTGTAATGTAATAAATATAATAAATCAAGTGATCAGAGATAGTACCAGACTTCTGCATCTCTTTAAGATTCTGTTTTCAGCCCTGGTGAAACCGGGTCCAAGATGGGAGACTTTGACTAATCAAAAGACTAATCTAAAGGTTTCTGTGATTGGTTGCTCTATAGGATGCAGCTGCATGTACTTTAGGTGGAAAGATTAGAAAACAAGTTGTCAGTAGCAGTGGAGCTGTTCAGAGATGGAGAGATTGCCTTGGGTCAGTGGACATCTGTCACATATGACACAGCAGATGTCCATCTGCCCATGTGCTCATCTGGTGGGAGGGGCTTAAATGGCTCTATTTACAGTACTGTGCAAAAGTCTTAGGCCACCATTAGATTTGTTATTTTAGCAATGCTATAATGACCATACTGTACAATTATTTCTCAATCACTTTATTGGAACACATCCTGAAAATATGGAGAAACACATATGCAGTTTGAAGATAACATCTTTTTCAGAAAAAACAAAAATGCTTCTATAATATCAAATATTTAGTGTGACCTACATTTACACTTGAACAATAACACAACCATGGCTCTTTAAAACCTGGAATGGAACCCTAATGTTATTGGTCAAACCTGTGTTTCTCCTACTATTTCATGCCAACAAATAGCTGCTGTGAAAAAGGTCCATTATACCTGGTTTACTCCAGACATGTTGGAGCATCACATACACATGTTGCACAAGTTCAACTCATTGACAGGTTGATCATATAGTAGAAGACTGACTTTTAGTCACATCTTTTCAATCTAAACGCCAACGATCACAAAACTGAGACTTATGCACAGTACTGTGTATATTGTTTTATTGGTCACTCAAGTGGTTTTACACAATTTTTTTTCCATTTACCCAATCACACACTCATTCATACAGCACATATTTTCACTACCATTCACACACTGCCAGCCCATCTGTCAGGAGCAACTTGGGGTGTAGTATCAGCGACACATTGGTATGTAGACTAACAAAGCAGGGAATGGAACCCACAACCTTGGCCTCTGGCGGTGATCAACGACCACTGCACTATAGAGCAACACATGTTTGATCCACTTGTTAACGAGAATGCTCTGTATATTATTTCATGGTGTTCTAGGGAGTTGGAGTTGACAGGTTCCTCTCATCATTAATTCCCATGGTGGCTGTCCATCTCCACACTAATTAATATGGAGGAGTGAATGCCATCTTGACTGTAGTTTAGCATCACAGCAGACACTGGCACATAAAACGGTGCGCCTCAGCTCAGGTCGACAGCCTTCAGTAAACACTTGCTGGCTGGGAGCACAGTCCAGTATTAATAATAAAAGACATCTCATTCTCTTTCAACGCTGAAACTCTCAGATTTCCATGGCAACCTGTTGGCCGACCCACCGTTTCCACCTTAGTTGAGTTAGTGTATGTGTGATACCTTTAATTAAAAACAGAACGGTGATAATTTGCTGTGTTACACCCACATCGTCTTTCTCCTCACCCACCCCAGTTTGAATTGGTAATGATCACACAGCAGCACAGGTTCTCTTAGTTGCTGCATTTGGCATCGACCCAAACTCCAGACATGTATAAGGGTTCTCCACAGTTAAAGAGGCACAGCATGCATGGACACCACATTATCTCTGTGTACCACCAGAAACACAAACACGCTTCGGAGATTTAACAAACTGGTCGTGTAAGAATCGTCTGTGCAGCCCAGTGTTATTTCCACCACTCTGCTTTGAGAGTCTCTTTTAATTTCCATGTGATTGAACAGCAGCTCATAGCAATCTTCGCAGTTGTTAAAAAAAAAAAAAAAAAAAGTGGCTTATATTTTTAGATCAAATCAAGAAAATGATGCCCAGAGTCCTCTGATTGTGCAGGCAAGCTGCGTACTCCTCTTCTAATGAGACGAGATGTCAAGGAGCCTGATCCGCCTCACTAAATATAGACATAGAGCAGAGAGAGGCACAAGAGCCCAGTCGGAACATGCTTTTCAAATTTAAAGTTCCCTGTTAGTGGAATTGTTCTGTTCCCTTCATGAGCATAATCCCTCAAGGCGACGCATTCGTGCTGTCACCTCTGAAGACAAACTGCTAATTTTACCACAGACTGGCCTCAGTGTACACCTAAAATACACAGTCTACAACTCTGATAGAACTCTGTCTGCAGAGAGACAGCATGTCTTATTTACATTTCAAAAGTGAACAAATTAATTAAAATCTCAATCATCATCCTAAGCAGAGTGGACGGACGTTTGCTGCCTGCACTTAAAAAGGCTGTAGACACTCTGGAAACAGTAAGCAAGGTTCCATTTTCTAAGTCATTTTTTAATTTTATTCTAAATGTACAACTACTTACAACTAACTAGGCATGTTCTGAGCAGCTATTAGGGAAATAAGACAGTGTAAGTTACACACTATATACATTATTATTTTTTGGAACTTTTTGATGTTTCCTACCTGGGAGTTGATGTTAAAGATGCACAATTTTAATGCATTTATTGTCAGACTATCTTTTGAAAGTCCCTTTTGAGTTTGTCTGCAGTGTAGGCAGCTGCTGCCAGTGTTGGAATAGCAAGCTTTGCATTGATGAGCTTTGATGTGCTGTACACGTGAAAGCTCATTTCACAATATACTTAAAGTATTTGTGAAGCGAATGCAGAGTTTCTCCTCATACACTGGAAATGTTAGAAAATAGTGGAGTAAAGAATGATGGTGTAAAGACTGAAAACAGTTCATCTCCAGTGTTATGTTCAGGATATTTTAGTCATGTCTAAAATATGGCTCGATGATGCACTGGAGCCGTAGTTGGCATAACTCCTCCTAAAATTCCTAAAGATGAGGAAAGGAAGTAGAGAAGAAGAACAGAAAGAAGTGCAAACTCCTGCTGTGAGGTTGCAGTACCACTTAAAGAGAAAGAGGGAGACAGAGAGCAGGACCGTAGGTAAACCAGTCCAGTGTTTGTGTACAATATGTTCGCCAAACTGCGACCAAAATGTTCTGTACAAACATCGATTAATAGGGACATTAAGCTGCTTTTGTCCCACTAAAGCATACTGTGTGTGTGTGTGCGCATCTGGTATTCCACACTCACATTATGGGGACTTGTCTTCTTTATGGGGACACAAATCAAGTCCCCATAAAGTAAATTACTATATTTTGAAGACATGTTTTAAAGTTAGGGTTAGGTTAAGGTTAGGGTCAGGGTTAGGGTTAGGACACTAGTAACTATGGTTAAGGTTAGAGTAAGAGTAGAGAGTGTCCATGAAATAAATTATTTATTTATTTATTTAATGATTTTTTTGAGATACTGAAGCATTTATGTTAAAATTCTATACAAACACTGGCTTATGGTGACATTCAGCTGCTTTGGTCTGCACTAAAGCATACAGTATGTCTCTCAGTGTGTGTGTGTGTGGGTGTTCAGCTCCTGCAGACAACACGACCCCAGTGCTTTTTACTTTACTAATTTTACTCTTAGCAACTTTTTGAGTCATTCACATTTGGCAAGGTTGTTAGTAACAAAATTTCCTGTAGGGTGACAGAGTCAGAAGAGATAATTTTCATTGCTTTCCACAGACTTTTAATAAGAAATCTCAAGGTCAGTGTGCTCAGCATGTTGGCATTGCGAAGGACATGCAGATGCACTGGCTCAATTTCATAGAGCAGAGTGAAAAGCTCAAAAGCACCATTTGCTCACCACTGCTATTGCAATTAATGCTCTCCCTTTCATGCAGAATGCAGCAGCGCATAAAAATGATTTAACAGCTTTTTTCTAAGACCCTTCACTGGAAAGAAGAACATACTGTACATCACTGCTCTGCCTCCTGTGGACCCTCACTGCAAATATATAGAAGCTGAGGTTAATTTGGTGCAGGAGCTCTCTCTCTCTCTCTCTCTCTCTCTCTCTCTCTCTCTCTCTCTCTTCTCTCTCTCTCTCTCTCTCTCTCTCTCTCTCTCTCTCTCTCTCTTCATTACACTCAAAGCTCAACTCAACCTTCAGTGAATCATATTTGCTTCATCTGTTTGATTGAAGATGATGCAGTAGAAATTAATCTTGGCTTCATTATGACTGCATCACAAGATATTATGAATGTAGTGCCTTGTGTGGTCCTCATCATTTTTGAAGTTGAGGTTATTCCCGATAAGCAGTGAAATCTTGATATGATTCATGTGATGTGGCATTATTGGTTTCCAGTGTTAAGAACATCCAAGTACTTACTTTAAGGTCCAGTGTCTAAGAATTAGTGACATCGAAGGCAGAGTGCAATAAATGAAGGACACTGTTCATTGGGTTTACCATTCACCCTCACTCGCATCTCTGCCAAACGCAACTCTGTTCAGGCTGCTGTAGAAAGATGTTGGCTCAAGATCACTCTTATTCAGAGGTTATATAAATTGTTTTATACACTACTTATAGGTAATATATACATTTTCTGCCAATAAATCCTCCAAAATATTACACACCTGGGGGGTAAAAGACAACTTTCCTGTCTCCTGTGGTTCCTGTGTGGTCACTCCTGTGAAGACATGGGAGTAGTAAGGTGACTGTAGGGACACAGGTACCTTTACTCAGACCATGTGTGGTTTTGTGTCGTATTAAACATCCCTGTGTGATCCCTAGACTTTTGCACCTCCTTTACACTCAGCCTTGGGGAAGTCTGGCTCATGACAGGAGAGTTTTGACCAATCATAGGAGGGTTCATAGTGATAGGGTACTCCTTTTTGCTGTTCTATTCTGCAACTGCATGTTCATTTTCCTTTGCGGGCAAGGTTGCTATCCTAGCAACTGCCTATGCTGCAAAGCAGCCTAAAAGGGGAGGGAAAAGGACAATCAATGCATCATGGGTGACACATTTTCAGAGATGGAGACTGCTTTGTGTTTGGTAGACAAATCCCAAAATGTTAAGCAACAAGCAATCCAGAAGAAGGCAGTTATGAAACATTATGGATGCAAAATAAAATTCATAAGGGTGAATTCATGACAGTTTGAGCAAACCTACATAGTCAAATTCATTGACTAACTGTTGGAATCAACACCAGCTGAGGTGACTGATCTTTGACCTCTGCTGTCTGATCTCTCCCTCTGTGGCTCCCTCTCTCTTTGCTGCCAACCTCACCATGTTTTTTTTCCTTCTTCTTCTCTTGTATCTCCCTGCAGGATCTGACCGCGCTGGTCGCCAACGGCACCATAAGCTCCAAGCCACCAGTCACCCTGCGGCTGGTCATACCTGCCAGCCAGTGCGGCTCCCTCATTGGAAAGGGAGGAGCAAAGATAAAGGAGATCAGAGAGGTGAGCAGTTTGAGCACAAATTCTCTTGCTTTAGTCCAAAACTGAAATATGAAGAGAGCAAATCTGCTGAGAAAAGCCCCAGCTAGAATAGAAAGATGCCGCACCTTGACGGTTTTGCTCTTCTTCTTCTTCCCTCGGCTGCATAATTGCATTAATACATTTTTGGATTGAACTAGATGTTCCTATTCAGGATCACTGCAATTACAATGCAAGTATATTCAGCTGGGAAGATGAAGTGCATAAATTTGTCTACAGTTATAAAGTTGAATAAAATATGGAATGCATGAATATTTTTTACATAGATCACAAGGCGTGCATGCTAAAGACACTAGAAGAAGGATTTATGTAAACCGACGTGGTTTGAAGTGATGCCTGAATGTGAGTTGAATGCAAATTCAGTTTTATTTATAAAGTGCCAAATCACAACATACAGTACATTATCTCAAGGCACTTAAAAAAAGTAAAGCAGAAACCTTCCATTTCCTTCCAGACACTCAAAAATCATAAACTCATTTCACAATGAAAAAGAATAAATAGTGAATTAAACAACATAAAAATCAGGAACATAAGCAATGTGCCATTGTTTTTCAAGGTTGCAATCAATTTAGGACTTAATCAAACGTAAAAGAATCTATTGAAAAACGTGTGAAAAGGTACCAGGAGTTCTTTTGCTTTCAAATGGGTGCAAGTATGTTTTCTATTCTATACTATGTGAGCACTGGATATAAAAAGGACCAGTCCATTGGTTAGAAAGTAGCAACAACACTTGTTCTGTTGTCCATATCCTTGAAGTCAGAATGTGAACGAAACTCTGTCAAACTCTGCATTGTAAAAAAAAAAAAAAATTGATTTTGTTGTGGCTTCATTCTTCCCTTCAACAACTAAAATGTTGCTTTACCTGTCCAGAATTTAATCCTTATGATTTTTGTTGTTGTTTTGTTGATGTTTTTTTTTTTAACCGAATATACGTACACTGAAATGGAAAAACAAAGTTCAATTGGTATCATCAAAATGAAATAATTATATTATATTATATTATATTATATTATATTATATTATATTATATTATATTATATTATATTATATTATATTATATTATATGAGCAAGATGTCTTTATACAACTTGCTATCTTGATTTTTTTATTATTATTATTTTCAACTAGGTTAACTGTTGTCTTTCTTCAGTGCAGATAACTCTTTGTGGACAGCAGCTAAACCTTTGCAGCTTTATAACAACTTACAAAGTGAATATTAACAATAAAATTGTACATATACTGTACATTTGCACTATTAAGATTTTCTCTGCCATGCTTTTGTGTGTATGATGTTGCAACTTGTGTATCACATTTTTTCCTTCCCTCCAAATTGTTGTTCTGAGGGTGAATTTTCTCCATTTTCCCGATGGTTCAACATCACACAAATGCATAATGATATACGGTCGCTAATGTAACTGTCCTGTAAATGAGAAAACAATAGAGGATCACCAAAGTCAATACGTATTCATCCTCTGGAAACTGTGAATGTGTATCCAGAAAATCCTCAATCATCATGCAGCATCATATTCAGGAACATAAAAAATGCAAACGGATGACAAACTTGATTTGGTAACACCAAAATGGATTCATTTAATTCAAACTAAAATCAGGACGTTATATGAAATTTATGTGGCTGTTATTTTCCTTTTAAGTTTCTCAACCATTTTTCTTTTTTTGCTGTAAGTGCACAAAAATGAAGCAATTTACAAAGCAGTTCTCAAAGCATTCGGGATAAAAACAAGAAAAGACGATTTGTGGCAGAGAACCATACGTCTGCATTTAGATTTTCACCTGACTAAAATTGGATTTTGCCCATTAAGGCAGGGAATTAGTGAGACAATGTGTCTCCAGGTAGATCACTTCAGCAGCAGTGGCAGCTTTGAAAGGGGGAAAAACAACTCCTGACTACATTTAGGCTCAGCTGAAACATTAGGATTAAACGTATCAGATCTGATGCCAGAGACATCTGACTCAGTACCATTCTACAAATAGGCCCTCTCATTTTAGCCTGTACCTTCAAGAGTCGCAGCATCCAGTGAATTTCATGACGGCAGATGGACTTTCTCACTGCGCTTACAGTCCACATTTGTTTTGTTTGTGTGGTTTCCACAGGACACATGTTCGCTGGCAGTTGCTCTTCGTCATTTGTGCCTCCACAGATCCTTTGCACACATAAATGAAGTGACACGTCTTGCCAACACACGTGCTAATGTAGGGATGCATCAGCTAAAACTGAAGGGATCAGGTTTCCATGCATACTGCACTGTGGCATGGCGTATTCCACGTACAACTTTTCACTAAAATATTAGCCAGCTCCTTTACTTCTGTTCACTTGTTGTTAAGAGGAAACTTGGACTTCTTAAGGTAACGTTAGCAATTAAAATTTCCAACAGAGATCGAAAACTTTACATTGTCTCTTAGTAGTTGTTTTAGTCCCAAATGGACTTAAATTCAATATAAGCATCATGAGTGGAGCAAAAGTGATGCATCCCTCTGTGCACAGCCGCCACTAAATTCTATGATTTGAACTGTCGGCCAACTCTCCATCGCTGGCTGACGGCTTACTGGAAAATGTTGGCATAGCGAAATAAAAACCAGGATGAGACTGCGCGTATAGTCAATTGATTTATTTAATGTCGCTGGGAGTGGTTCTCGTCCATACAAAGTAAACGGTGAAACTCTTTAAGTCGTGTCCGATGGTGGTTTCTTCTCTGCGGACATTTCCGCAAGAGATGTCTGCCATTAGCCATGATTGATGGTGAAAAGAAACGCCCATTACTACTGTCTTCTCGTACGGTCAAAACACACCAACTTCCCATCAACAACGACGTGAATGCACAGAAAATGCACTAACGCGATCCAGCAGCACAACAGACATGAAAACTGTCTGTGGCTGAGCTGTTAGTGTTTCGAGCACCATCTTTCATCGATGAACTTTAAGCTGGTGTAGCTTCATATTTGGTCTCCTCCTCAGTCCAAATAAACGTATCAGCCTGGATATTTTTGTCGCTCTTGTTGACTGTACTGTGAATTCAGTAGTAGCTCAGCTCCCAGTCACATTATTATAGTTAATTACTTAGTACCACTAACTTGTTTACATGTATTTTAAAAGCCCAGTTGTAGTTGGACTTGCACAATAATAATTTTTTTTTCTTGTAAATGTACTGATTGTCCTTTTTTGTTTGACTCTTCATAACTGTGCCCTGGTTTGGTCTTTGTGAACACGGACAATATAACATGATTTGTTTGCTGCGTCCTCTGTCAAGCAAGACTATCAGACTATGTGACTGAGGGAGCGTTTGAAAGAGGGAGAGTTGTATGCAGCTCTTCAGTATTGTGTGAGCTCATGTGAAGATGGTTTGATGGTTTGTAAGTAATAGCTCAATGTTTTTAGACTAAATCCCGCTGGTGCTTGTCAAAGGAGAGTGACAGGAAACTGTAAATACACTCTAAAATAATGATCTGCATTACATGCTTAAAATACAGATATTACCTTTCATTTCAGATAACACCTGGTTTATTTCTTTGGCTTTTAAATATTTAATAAAAGATATTTATGTGTGTTAGAAACAATGAAATAATTAGATTAAAATTTTGTCCATTCCATCTATATATTTTTTAATCAATATATGCATATTTCATTTATAATATTTTGCGTATTTCACTAATTTATTCAATATAATATAATGATTATCAGTGGTTCAGACCTTTAAACCAGGAATCACGATATGACAATATCCCATGTTATGATATACTGTATACTAATCAATGTATTGACACTATATAAAAGTTCATTAATTGCAGTTTTAGCAATGCACATCAGTGCAGATGATCTTCTTTGGCATCATCGAAGTCTGCAGCACTGAAAGAAGCCACAGCAGAATAATCACACCTTGTCTTATCCCTAAAATCAAACTGATCTTTTTTAAAAAAAAACCCTTTTCTTCTGAAACCTTGCATCCGCTGCAGAGCACTGGAGCTCAGATACAGGTGGCAGGGGATTTGCTGCCCAACTCCACTGAGCGAGGGGTGACGATATCTGGTAATCAGGACTCAGTAATCCAGTGTGTCAAACTCATCTGCACAGTAATCCTGGAGGTAAGAAGTGCACTCTCTCGTTTCTTTACTCCACATTCTCACACCTATAGCTGACAGTCTGTGATGCGGCTTCAGTGCTGACAACACCTGCAGTTATTGTCTATTCCACTATAGCAGATTTGAATGCATTTTTAAACCTCTTCGGTCACATAATCCCATGCACAAACTATCATGCACCTCTTATTTTATTTTTATTTTATTTTATTCTGTTATTTCTTGGCCAATGACATTGATACTGATTCTCATAATATCATAATACCAATACATACCAATGAAGTTGTTTGTACTGTATACTGTATATTGGTACTTATTAATTCATTGTATGTAATCTTATTTTTTTTTTTTCCACTTTTTTAAGTGTATCTTACCTTAGTTAATATCTCAGTATATGGATCATAGTATAGGCTTTGAATCGGTGTATATTTTCTGATCTTGGTTGGAGTAGCCATATCGAAAGTGGCCAATAATCTGTTTATGATACTAATTGTGATTGTGACAATATGATGCTGTTGTGCTCAGTTAGAAGTTCATTGTTTGGAGCGTCTGTGTTGAAGGTGGCACAGCTCCGTTATACTAGAGAGGACACTCAGCAGCTGAGAGAAAATAAAGTGACCTGCAGCCAAAAAAAAAAAAAAAAAAAAAAATCTGTCCACTGTTAGACAACAGCTCTCTTGAGAGAAACCGAGTAGGAGTCAAGAGGAAAAAATAACCCCAAGGACACTTGCTCCCTGTGTGTACACGGAGGTGCACAAGTCCTTTTTGT
The DNA here is from genome assembly GCA_016785285.1 of Brachirus orientalis. Classification (NCBI taxonomy): domain Eukaryota; kingdom Metazoa; phylum Chordata; class Actinopteri; order Pleuronectiformes; family Soleidae; genus Brachirus; species Brachirus orientalis. The sequence goes on from JAFBJR010000150.1 coordinate 3,235,324, forward strand.
TTCAGCGTTGCAGCTGGACCTGACTGACTAATTGCTAGTTTGATCCAGTTTTCCAGGGCTTTCTTCAAAGGCCTGTGCGTGTCATTAGGATTCTGCAGCAGCGGCTTCTTCCTTTTTGGTCTCCGAGATTTAAATTATGCAAAGTTATACAAAGAATTTACTGTGACTGTTCCTGCAGAAAAAGATGCTCTACATTTTAAACCACCCCCCTGCAAAAAACACAGCACCACCCAAAACTGCAGTTGCTTGATAAGATATGAACTGTCATGTACACCCCACTACTTAATCTGCTTTTTCCTTACTGCTGCTGGAAGAATCTTATCTTCAGTGAATGTCTGATTTAACCAGAGGCCACAACCTCTGCAGAGCCCCGAGGTCTGGTACAGACTAAAGCCTTCACAAAGATCGCTCACTGCTCTGCTTCAATTATTTAATGAATGATTAGTGTAATTAAAAGAAATCAAGGATGGAAATAATCCCAGTAGCAGTTTATTTCATTGTTAATTTCATTGTTTAACAAGACGGGCACTTATGGACCAAAATCTTTGCTGGCTTAATTTCAGAATTCAATTCAATTCAATTCAATTCAATTCAATTCAATTCAATTTTATTTGTATAGCGCCAAATCACAACATACATTATCTCACTGTACATAATAAGGCCAAAACCTTTACAATATTACAGAGAGAAAAGAAACCCAACAGTTCACACAATGAGCAAACACTAGGGGGCAGTGTAGAGAAAAAACTCCCTTTTAACAGGAAGAAATCTCTGACAGAACCAGACTCAAAGAAGTGATGTTTTATTTTTTTAACAACCCCAAGTCTCTAACCTTTTCTTTTGGTTCTGACTCTTTAGTCTCCTCCAAAGGGAGCCACCATCCCCTACCGACCGAGTCCCTCACCAGCTGCCCTCCTCATTGCAGGAAACCAGGTAAGAGAGGGATGCTTTACCACACAAGTTACACTGATTATCAGCTAAAAACGGGACGAGCTTCCGTTTGTGGTCGTGACGTCTTAACAGTTCAGGGTAGGTGGGGGTCAAGCCCATCAGTCTGAGGAAAGATTTTTCATCAGGACAAACGGCACCACTTGGTTTGTGAACTTTTGTCTTAAAGCCAGAGAATAGTTTGTTTGTTTTTTGGTCAGAATCTTGTTTTTTTGACACCATACTGTATTGTGTGTATATACAGTATATATTCACATGCACTAAATGGGTGGTAATAGCTGTCAGTCACACAGTGTCCATGTCCCAGTATATGATGTCTTTAGTAATTCTAAATGGGACCATCATTTACTAAATGGACATCTTTAAAACTTGAATCTAGTGATTAAGAAAGAGTAAACTCTTCAGGAAAACCTAATGAATTAAGTAAGGCTGCAACATATTATGGTTATTTTCAAAAATCACTTCATCTGTAAACTTTTTTCTGGACTAAATGATTTGTTTTATCATTTAGTCCAGAAAAAAAATCAGTATTTCACAAATATGACGATTTCGCTAAATGTCCACGGATCACAAGGATCACGGGAGTTTTTTTTATAAATTGGCAGAATTTTTATAAACTGTTTTAAGTAACATGTGCATGTTTGGGGTCACATTAGTTTGCCATCTTTAAAAGTGATACTCCACTTAGTGGGTTTGGGAAAACACACAAAAAACCTCATTTGGAGGTGGTTTTTGAACGGAGACCACCATTTTTTTCCACTAATCATCTATTTGCAGCCACAATATTAAACCTGATCAAATTCTTTTTCCTATTTCACATAAAAGGAGTGTGAGAATTGCTTTGATTCACTCAAGCTGCTCTCATGTCTTCTCTCTCTCTGTGTCACACACACACACAAATGACCGAAAGCAATTTCTGAAGGAATTGTAGTGGGATTACTGCCCTCTGCTCAAACTGAAGCCAATCTGGAATGCTGCATTGAATTTTTTTTCAATAAGAAGCTAAAAAAGATGAGTCCAAGTTTCTTAGCCTAAATTGGAGAACCTGATGTTATTTTATTAAAAGAAAATTGATTCATTAGCAAAAAAAAAATTAAATTATCAAATATTAATCGATTCATTTGTGCAGCCCTACACTCAAGTTAGACTTACATACAAGCAATGTGGCTCAATTTTCCAGACCTGAGACAACATTCAATTTTATACACAATTATGGTCGGCGAATTCAGTCTCATGCTCAGGGCCCCTCACATGTCTTGGTTGTTGTAGAAATCTTACTTTGGTGGATCGACCGATGGATAATTAGTCTGAGAGAAGCAGTTGGGGCCGAGGCTCTCACCTTGACAACTCACATGAAAGTCCCAGTGGTTATTTGAGAAGAGACATTTCCAATAATCAAATCTTTGATTGGAGCCTTGGTGAGAAACAAGATTCATGGAGGAGCTCCTCAGTGGGGGATCGGGTGGTGTTGGCGTGTGTGTGTGGCTGGGGCTGAGTGCTACAGATGCCTTTGTTTAAAAAAACACAGATACACACCCTCCCTCCCGCCAAGCGAGTCACAAGATTAGCAAGTGAGACTGGAGACCTGCCGTCTCCTGTGACTACAGCAGCACTCCGATACTCTGCATAGCTGTCAGCAGTCTTGACAGTGTCGGTGTCGCCTCAGACACTGGTCAGTTTCAGAAATGGCTTTGTGCTTGTGTATGCCTCGTAATAAGGCATCATATTAAAGCTGTGAGGACAAAAACAGATGGTCCAGCTGTCTGCAGATGAGTCATAGCCCGAGTCATAGCTGTAAGGTGTGTCAAAATAAATGATAATTTGATTCAAGTGATACACAGTTATGATGAAAAAATGTATATGGTGGTAGTCATTACAATGACATTAGATTTCCTCCCTGCAAAATACAACAAGCATGTGTGGACCTGAACAGAATATTTTCACTTTCTGCTTCTCTCACGTGTTTGCAGGTGTTTGAGGCGTCAGAGTTTGCACCCCACCCTCTGTACTCAGTTACCCAGGGCGGCCTCGACCTCCAGCAGGTAACTCAACAGCCGTCCGTGTACATAATATACACTATATAAATGCATAGATTATATCATATATTTTAGGACTGTCAAAGTTAACATTTGAATAATGAATGAATGTAAATTCCTTTTAAAGTCTTGTATTTAGAATTTAGTTATTTATTATGATGTGACATTGCACCTTACAGCTAAAAGATGTTTAGTTTGTCCATCATAAAAACATAGTGCTCCAAAATGGCGGCCTTAATAGAGATGACCCAGCTCCTGATATCATATAAAAGACTTGCTCTGGGGGTAATGGAAAACAACAATTCATACAACCATAAGTCCAATTATTTTATCTTCAATTTCTATGGAATGGAAATGATTTCATCCAAATTTTACACACTGGGCCTTTAATGCCACTTTTGCGATTCAAGCACAGACATTCTGTGAAACTTAAATGGTGCTCAACTGTAGAATTAGTTTCACGTTGGGGATTCTACACATTGACTCATTCGCAGTCACCTTTCTTCCAACTTACTTCACTTCAGTGTCTGTGATTCGGTGTTAAGGATTTGTGTGTAAGGCTTTTGCCTTTCCACTCACTATGAACAGAACGATATGAGGAATAAAGCCATGATGACATAATACGCATAGCCCATAATGACAATAAAAATAAGAGTGTAAAGTTCATTGTGAGTAATACTTTACGCATCATATACACAAATACATGTGGAGTCTTCAAGATACTGCATAGTGAACAGGATATTGCACACTGTGGTGAGTTGTTTTGACTTCACCAAACTTAGAGATTTTAAATTACATTTCTACATCAGACATTATTCTTTCAAAGGCCCATTCTCCACTCCAGATAAACAAACTCCAGCTCGTTCATTCTATGGGACCCCCCTTGTTTTGAGATTAGAGTAACAGCAACACGATGCATTCAAAGACACCAGTAAATGTAATAATTTCTGCAAACACTCAAACAGTTCTTTAACAAAAATGCTTGCTGTTCCTGCCAAGCTGATGTAATAGATAATAGAACTAATAATTGGGGCACTGGAGAAGTGAGAAGTGTTGTGCAGTACATTAGAGGTTATTCTGAAGAATACTTCATACAGTATTTGTCATCGTTTACTCATGTACCACTGCGGATAAACTTATTTGCATAACACGAGCAAATTAGTTCACTCCCATACTGATAAGAGTTTTAAAAGTTTTAAAATATCCCTGCAAGGTATGGTTACTAAAAAATAATTTTGCAATCAGGCCTTTCCAGAGTCAACACTGAACAGAACACATTCAGGAGTGAGTCAGGCACTTGTTTGGTATGTCCAAATTTACACAGTCCATCATCTGGCATTAGGTACTGAAAACAACAGCTGAGTGTAAGCTGCAGCTATTGTTCTAGCCTGTTATAAGAGCTGTAACCCCCACCCACCCCCCTGAAATGCAATGCCATTTCACACACACACTCACCACAGCAACCCCATCATTTCTTTTTTAGCCTCATCTGTAGCTCTGCACCAGAAACATCTCAGCTTGGGGAATATTTCTCCCGTGACAGCAAAGCCACACACTGTCTTTATATCAGAATGGATGTAACTTTTTTTTTCGACAAACCAGTGCTAGATTGGAAATTATGGGTGATAACATATAGATAGTTCAAAGATTGGAATCCGCCGTGCTATTAATGGCAGGATGATTGCCTCTGACTCGTGTTGTTTGTGTGCTTTCCTGTATAAACACAGCTGTGATGTATTAATGTAAGGGCTCGGCTCTGCTCGCTGCTTTATGACCGTCAGGGATGGACTGTAATAGTGGCCAGACTCCTGGCGTCAGGCAGAACTGAGTTAAGCTAAGTGCTGTCTGCGGAAACCGTGACTGTGATGAGGGAGGAGACACCACCCTCACTAATTGCAAGCAATAGATAGATATAAGTATTTCATATAAATAAATTATAAAGCGTGTTCATTTTGAAGAGAAAAACAAAGGCAAACACTTTTCCAGTACAATGAATTTTACATTACGTGGAGCCAGCGGGCAGGATCGCACTAACTATCTATTATTACATGCTTTTAGCAAATCCTGTAAAGAGTCATTTCACCTTAATTACGGAAAACAATAAAAGCATTTTTTCTTACTTACTCTTAGTTGTGAACAATCAAGCAGATCGCCTTAATCTGCTTTTGACGCCACTTAAAAATAGCCCTTAATTATAGGAATATACAAAATATTTTCCATCACCTTAATTCTTTTAAACATTTGATGAATTAAACTAAGGATTTGCATAAAACTAACAGCGCTGCTGTTACAGTGACAGTGATGGACTACTTCTGTTTCAAGAGAGGCTGACTGGTAAAATAGTGTTCAATATGATATTTGCTCTATTTACCTATACGTGTGTTTAATGTTGAAATGAAACAGCATCACCTCATCCCAAATCCTAAACAACTATATATTGTTTTATGTGCAGAGGTTTTACAACAGGTGCTAGGACTTGACGCTTTGGTGTAAAAATATGTTCTTTTCATATTTTTCATATGAAGAAAACGAGAGCTCGTTATTTCATTATTTGCTTTAAAACATGGGTCGTCAACTAGTTTGATTCAGATTTATATGGACGTGTGAAACTGTGACGTTTCTCTTTATAACAAGATCGTTTTTCACTATGAAGTCGGCTTCATTGGTTGATTTTTTTTTTCTTTTTCCGCCCCAATTGAGATTGTAAAACAAATAATCATAATGAACTGGTTTTTTTCATTCTCTGATTTGAATTGAACATGGAAAGAACAAACGATGCACAGACAGATTAAGATTTACCACTTTAATCCTTTTCTACATTTTTGGATTTTAATAAAGCGAAAAGGATTTCAATAACTATAGCAGTGGGATATAAACAATATGCCTGTTCAGACCTGGTGTTAACATCTAACGTGAGTGAACTGATCAAGGCCAGATCACAAAAAACCACATTCAGAGGCCCCATTCCTGAGCTGCGTGAATTATTAATAATTAGAGACTTCCTCCTCAGCTGACATTATCTGCACACTTCCACATGACCTGCAGCAGTGTCCCTGTATTTTTTACACTAATCACTAACGTATTCTATCCCCCGACACAATATTTATAATGTTTTTTCAAGACTTCAAAATATTATTCCACGTTACAGCAGCCTGAGCAGGGCTTTGATTTACTCACAGGGTTTGAAATCCTTGAACGTTTGTGAATTTGAAAAAAAAAAAAAAATTTCAAGGCCCAAATAGACACGGGTCAGTGCAAGAAAGAAGTTAAGTTGATATTTAGGTAAATGTCTCCCTTGATTGTTTCGGCGCCACCTACTGTACATAGATGAGACTAGAATAAACATCTAGCCGGAATTAGTGTTGTGGACCAAGGTCCCAAGGACAATCCTTTGTCCAGACGCCATAGGAGAAGAGGCTCTGACACGTTGGCCTCCCATCTCAAGCTGTTTCAGCACATTTAGTCCTTGAATTTTAGGGAATTGGTTCTAAAGTCATCCCTTAATTCTGGCACACAGTCGCGACATCAGTGTGTCCAAAAGTCAGTAGCCACTGGACCTCACTCCCAAGTTTCGGCTCTCATCCAAGAACGTATCCTTTTGGATAACGACGACCTGGTCGAACGAGAATCTGCATAGATGACATGAGTGTGTATTTGAATAAAGGCTGATCTGAATAAAAACCTCATCCGATCTCTCATGGTCACAGGAGATGCATGTGTGAGCAGTTGTACTTAGTACTGTCCACGTGTGATTAGCTCGTTAAGAACAGATGGTTGTACTAGTTCTGAACTAGTGTCTATCAGTGTTGTATCCAGACTAACAGGCAGATGTTCCATATGTCCTTAGTGCAGTGAGCATTACAATCACAATATAGTTGACCTCCATCCCACTGGAGCTGATGGTTTCCTCCAAACCAGAAATACGATTTAAAACTATAACTCTGCTCTGGTCAGGACCATTAGAGGTTAATAAGATATGCGTCCTCTTCATAAGTTCAGACCTGATCTATAAACAAAATCACTGAGCTTGTGCTGCAAAAGAAACAGTCCTGTGTCGGCAGTGAAGCCCTTCCGTTAAGAGGCTGCAGGTTTATGACATTTGTGTGATGTTTTATTGCTGTAATTTGCCTAATGCATGATGCTCTCTTTCAGGCCTATACTTTGCAAAACCAATATGGCATTCCACACTCAGAGGTATGAACATGTTTCCATGTCCTGCATGCACTGATTTATCGCTCCCCGGGAAAATAAAATCCTGTAATTTAATAAGCAGTTGTGTGAGAGGCTAAAAAACCTCTCAAACTATTATTATTGTGATTAATAATGTAATATTATATTTATTTTTACTCATTTTTCTGATTGAATTTGTGATTAATCAAAGATATTATATATTATATATTATTTTATTGTCTATCATCATATTGTGATGTTGTCTCCTGGGTTTAAAGGCTGTTGGAGAATTGATATTAGGGCATTTAATCAAATATTGTGATTTTAAATATTGATTAAAATAGTTGGAAATGACATAGAATTTATATAAGAAAACCCAGTTCACGGCTGTTGTTCAATTGGAAGCCCAGTCATTTCTAGAATCTGGCCACGTTATAGAGCATTTCTTTGTTTCTTACACACATAAATGTCATTTATTAAACAAATTACGGGTATCAACTGTATTTCATGTATGTAGTACAGATCATCAACAGCTACAATACAGAAAGAGCTGTATAATTGTGTAATGTCTTTTATTTTTTCAGTTCAGAGAAACGGTCTGTGCCCAGAATTATATTGTAATGCATCTCTTTGCAGACAAAGCCTGCTAATATTATTGAATTATCATGATTTGCACTGTATTTCACAGCTGGCCAAGCTGCATCAGCTGTCAATGCAGCAAGGTCTGAGTCCTATTGCCCAGCCTGCTTCGACTATCATACCTGGTACGTACAGAAGTCATGTTACTCTCTATTTAAATTATTCTCTGACAGTTAATATTTATAGAATAGTTTCCTCTAAGAAATGGGGATCACTTTCAAAAAGAGTACATTCATTCGCATGAATTACTGCTGCTATAAGCATTCACCAACAGTTAATTTATTAATATGATTCAAGCTAATGTAGTTATTAATTCCGTTATACCTGTTAACTGGCATTAAAATGACATTAAAAGCTTTAAGTAACTGTAAATGTCTTTCTTTAGCTCAAATGTATTAAATGTCACTTTCCTAATGCTCCCAGTGACTCTCATTGTAAAGTGGGAAACGTGTTCCACAAATGTTTCGTTTCTGTCTGGTTGGAGCGTTAATAAAGTTTAACAATGCTTAAAATGTGGTGAACTGTGTTAAAGCAAGGATAATTTAGCAACTTAATGTATTTGTAATGTCTTTTTTAAACAATACGTGATCCACTTCAAAACAAGGGTCACCAGGAGCATTAGTTAAGGCTACTAATGGTTATTGTTAAATAATGCTTTTTTTTGCTACCCCCTTAAACATCAAAGTTATTATTGTGTTACCAATACCTTCATCATCTCTTGAATTCCACAATCAGCCTGAATAGCATTATATGTTTAGTTAACAGTCAGTAAATGCTTATTACGTCATTTACTGTCTGTTAATAAATGTACCTCCGTTGTAAAGTGTCACCAAGAAACGTCTTGTGTAAAGATTTTCTACCTGCCTTTAAACTCGCTGATTATGAGCTTGTATCCGTTGAGGAAGGAGGACAAGAGTCTTTATAGCTCCCTCATATCTCCTCAGTCTTAGAGCCAAGGTGTTACATGAAATGATACACAGTCAGAGAAGTGGGAGAAACAAAAAGGACGAGTGCTGTGTTGAAGCACCAGTCGATAAAAATGGAAATTACTGGAACAGCTTTACTATATCTGGCAGTTCTCCAGTGAAAGGGTTTTTTTTTTCAGGCATGACAGTGGTGGCTCCTGTCACCTCACTGACTAAAGCTGCGTGAATAAATATTTAAATATCTGATAAGACGATTGGGCTCAGTGGCTGCGTCTCTTTTCTCTTATCAGGGATGGACTCGAACTCCCAGACGTCTCAGGAGCTGCTCATCCCCAATGATGTAAGTAGCGGTAACTTAGAACTTTGAAGCTTTCACCTTTTTATGGTGTCGGTGTTTTCTCCCCTATGGACAGCAACACGATGTAGAGCACAGCCCTCTGCAGCAGGTGACTGCGGATTCAATCGTGTGACTCTAAGACCCTCTTCAAACAACTTCCTAATCATCCTCATTATTCTAACCTCCAACTAACCCAAGGTTAAAGGGACTCTGAGCTGATATGGATCCTTTTGCATTATTGTCTGGGCTGCAGTTGCAGTGCTTCACAGTGACTCCCTTGAGTGCTCAGTAAATCCTCTCATGTTCCCTGACCTACTTAGAAGCTGTCTGCTGTCAAAACAGCCAATAAGAAAACAGACAAAGATCCTTTCCCTCTTCCCTCAGCCTCCGCCAGGGTTTGATGAAACGTCTTTCCAATCTGAGAGCAGAATGCATCGAGTCACTTCCAGGCTATATTTCCCCCCCTTGATCACTCTGATGTTACATTTTGCTGGTCTGGATGCGTAATATTATTCTTTCATTCATGAATCGTCTACCACTTTATCCTCCACGTGGTTCAGTTTAGAGTGTCCAATTAACCTCTGCGTGATTTTGTACTGAAAACCACACACACACACACACACACACAGGGAGAACATGCAAAATCCATGCAGGATGTGAACCAGCAACCTTCTTGCTATGAGGCAACAGTGCCATGCATTATTATTTATTACTGTGCAATAATTATTTCCCTCTCTTTTAATTTCATTTCCTTAAATTAATTCAAGAAAAGAAACACTCATCAAGCAGTTAGTAATTTATGGTTTCATTTGCAGTTCCGATTATCTATTTGTAAGAATCACACCAAATCATGAAATATGACTTAGTTGCTCAGAAGGTTTTAGAATGAGACTCAGTGTTAGTGAATGAAACAATCAGAGCTCTTAAGATGTTAATTTGTTGTCCTTTTTTGACTTCCTGTGAGCAGGGCTGTTGTAAAAATTTTGCCATCAGCTATGTATTGGATTGGATTGCCTTTATTGTCATTGTAACAAGCACAACGAAATGTCTTCCACACCATACAACAAAACAATTAGTCCACAATTATTACTGGCTGAACGTAATACTGGCACACGTCAAAATTATACAACAGCACATAGACATTTGATTGTGTATGTAGCCTAACTTTAAGATGATATAGTGAATTTGGATTTTCTTCATAATTTGCAAAGCAAGATATTGCGTCATGTAAAATAAACAAGTTGCAACAAGGGTTTAATTAGTAGCCGGTCAAAAAAAAGTCAGTTGATACTCATCAATTCGGTCATATGGGTATGTAGTTTATCAGTAAACTCAGTTCTCTTCAAATTCACTTTTAAACTGTGTTATTAATCGCAATGCGGGCAATATAATTGAAAAAGCATGGACACAGAAACAAACAGGCAGGAAGAAGTAAATTAGGAATAAGAAACAAAATTAATGAGAATTAAAGCTTTTTGAAAAGTGGGTAAAGTTCAACTCTACACTGAAAAAAAAAAAAGAAAGCGGTTGACAAACTTGGCAAAACTTTAAACATTACAAGAACAAATAAACATTAAACTAAACTAATCAAGTTGCCTTCATATACCTTTATTCATTTGGATGATAAGTATTTTCTTTCTCAGTCTGTGTTAAATAGCTCTATATTCTGGGGTCTCTTAATCTCGGGCTCTGATGTTAATTTAGGAGAAAACGTCCCAATATCCCACACCACTTTATCCAATCAGGAGCCACCACGGCACAAAGAGGCGGTCCTTTCAGCTTGTAAGGGTAGGCTGTTCTGTAAATGAAAGGGAGGGAGTGGCTAAAGTTAGCCACTGATGACTAACAGCAGCTGTAACGGGCCAGTGTGTAATAGTTAGTGCCATCTAATGGTGAGACTTTTAATTCTTCACCTCTCCATTTCCAAATGCATTAGGAAGCTACGGTGGCCTTGGTATACCAAAAAGGATGTAAATAATCTTGGCTTGATGTGGGGGAGCATTTTTTTATTTATTTATTTTTGTTGTTGTTGGAGAAGTTTCTGAAGCGCAAACTCTGGCATTCCAGCACAAGATGGCTGCCTCTGTAAAGCAAGGCCCTTGCCTACAGTACATATTGTATAAAGGGCTCATCTAAGGCTATGGAAAACAAACAGGTTTCATTTAAAGTGTTAATAGACTCATCCAAACATATTCATGGGTAGTAAATAGAATTTCTGCCTATTAACCCTCCTGGATGTTGAACAGTGGAGCTTTGCCTCAGGCCCCAAAGTCCCTAGAAACACTCCTGCAGCAGCTCATCATATTGTCTGCTTTAAAAAGGCTCAGTAATTTCCTTTAAACATCCAAACACTATCAACACAAACAGGAGCCGATGTTAGTGCATCTCTTGGGGACTATTTTCAACTGTGTAGCAATCACAAGTATTTACTGCAGCAGGATGGTATTTGAGGTAGTGACTTAAAAATAAACTGCAGCAGCCATGTTTGGTGACAAAGGAGCGTGTCTGTCAGTGGAACAGCGAAACACTGCAGCACGCTGATGTGCTTTCTGGAAGAACAATCAAGGATTGTTTTCACAGAGGAATAAAGCACAATCTATTTACTTTATTGAAGATGTTGTGTGAAGGGATTTATCGAACAATGACAACATCTTAATCCTTAAAAGTCTTCACTGGCACAGCAGCCGTGCAAAGAAAAAAAATTTATTAATTCCTCATATCTGCTGTCAAACAGTACTGCTAGCCACTGCACCACTCACCACCAAGCCATTATGAAATATTAAGGATTCATTTCAAATTAAAGTATATCTAGTATACTTGTAATATATAATATAATATAATATAATATAATATAATATAATATAATATAATATAATATAATATGTAGCATTTTTGCATTCAAATATCTTTACATGACTCGTGTTTCATATTTTGTGGAGTAGTATACTTACATCACCAAAATACCTCACCATGGTTACCACTTCACTGTGTCTTCCAACAATTCCCATGATCATATGCTGCTTCATAATGTCCAACTAGCAGCAGGTATTACACACTTGTTGTGTTTAAAAACGATCACTTTCATTTTTAAGGCACGTTCCGAAATAAGATTAACCGTCATCAGTCAGTCAGTCAAGTTGGTTTTTACACAACTGAAAATGGATTGCAGCACTTTAAAGTCGAGGAATAGCCTTCAACAGCATTTCTGAAATGCCTGAAGGCTTTTTCCCCCCCTCAAAGTAAACCCTCACATGGCGCGTGGCACAATGCATCAGAGGAATGAGGGAGTCCAGTGCTGTACGTGACAGGGACAGCTGTAAGCTGTGGCCATTGTTCCAGAAGAGATGACTTGTAGCCATGACTGAGTCTCCTCAGCCTTCCATCCCCCCCTCAGGCTGGAGCCACACTCCGCCTGCACAATCCTGCTCTGTGCTTACACACTGAAGGCTGGAGGCATCTCACACACACACACACACACACACAGAGAGAGAGAGAGAGAGACAGATGCATTGAGAAACTGCTTACACACAGTCAGCAGGATATACTGTAATACTGCGCAAGTAGGACTTCGCCAGAAGAAAAATGGCTGCACCCTCGCCATTCCATTCCTCTTCCTGTGTCCTTTCAAATAACTGCCTCAGCAGGAACGCAACAATATGGGCCACATAGTATTTTATATGCTGATGATACGACTATATTTAACAGTGGGAACATCTAAAACAACTCCTAAACAGTGAGCAAATAAACCGCAGATGAATTAAAAATGTGTGTTGTTAATATATTATCTCTTAATTAGTGAAGATGAAATTGATAAATGCTTGAAACTAAAGTCTGAGAGTAATGACTGACAATAAATGAAGCTGGAAACCACACATAAACCATGTCAAAGCCAAAATGTCTAAATCTATTGCAAAACTGTATAAAGCTCCAAAGTCATTGCACACATGATACATATAACTCATACATGATGTACCGAAACACATTTGAAACACAAATTCAGTTTCCTTACTGTAAAAGTAATTAAGCAATATCCTTATCATGAGCTGACTATTTATTCAACTGAACGCAGGCGTTTAAAGACTTAACTTGATTTGATAACGGAACTAAATATTCAAACGCTTAAAACAGACAGTACATACAAACGAATATTCTTAATATTCATGTTTGAAAAGGGCAAAGATACAAACAAATGTTAAAACAAGCAGTAAAAAACTGTTTAAATGTGACTTAACCTCGAAATGTACTATTAGAAAATGGAACTTAAATACGGTAAACTAGTACTGACACAGGATGTTGTCTATTCTTTTGTCTATTACCTTTTAAAAAGTAACAGTTCACACTGAGAATTTAGATAATGGTGTAAATGTTTATTTATTTATTTTTTCCCAATTGAAAATGAGCCAAACTTAGCACATATTAAATGATAAATTAGTTTAACTGTAGTTCCATGTGTTTTTTTAAAGTGTAGTTTCAAGGAGGTTTTTGTTTCTGTAGGGATTGTTCCTACAAGAATGACTGTTGACTGAGGTCATGCACGCCAAAGTGGGCGAGCAGTTGACAGCTGGTGTCTATTGACAGCTGGTGTAAAAGGCCAGCGGAGGGTCTGTGTCTCAGTGGGGAGGAGAAATTATCTGTGATTTGAGGGCTGTAGTGGCCATTGTCTCATGAGTCGCTCTCTTTAGTCTTAAACCCCCCACATGCACACACACACGTGCACACACACACACACACACACCTCCTCCCTATCCTGAGAATAAACTGCTGAGCCAATAATAGCCAGGCAGACCAACCAGGTCGCTGTGTGACAAATCAGACATTGTGGAACAGGCTGCTTACTTCTCAGGAAAGGAATGTGAAATACAGGGACAAGTGGAGCACAAACACACTGTGTGTGTGTGCGTGTGTGCGTGTGTGCGTTCCTACCTCTGTGTCAGCCACTAAGCTGCCAGTACACACACACACACACACACATACTAAAAGTACTTCATCACTGCCTGTCCCCACTCACTGTATATCTGGCAGCAGAACCATGTCACTGAGCTGTGACACCCTGCACTTGAGCTAATATGCAGCCTCAAGCTTGTGGTCTGGTAAATATCTATTGTCACTAATGGCCAAGGGTCCAGGTTGGTTAATGAAAGCAGAACAAAAGTAATAATACATGCAATAAAACTTGTGCCACACTGTCTAATCTCTTCTCGGTAATGGGAACGCTCAAGCCGACGGGATTGTATATTATATATTTGAGTTATTTTCCCATTATGTTTTCCATTAGCGCGGAGATGCATCTAGCTGGCATGCGTTTGGGAAGTGATTTGTTTGGGAAGTCATCACCACTCTGTGGAATCAATAACCTTTTAGCCACTCAGATTAATGACAGGCAAATGTGGCCTCACTCGTCTCTTTTACCGGTGCACATGCAGTAGCAATTAAGGGAGACTCCGGGGAGGAAGAAGTGCTTTTGACATGCATGATGGATGGTCAATCCACTGAAGACAAACAGTGTAATTGCAGTATTTGAAGTGGTGTGCATTATGTCAGCTCAACATTGCTACACACTCTTTATTTTCCATTGCCGCGTTTTGCCCTTTTCGTCAGAATCACTTTCATCAGCATAACAAATCTGGCAACGACAAGAAGCTCGTTGGGAGAGGAGAATTCAGTCCAATGATTTATTGAGCCGTTTTGCTCGTAAAGCGGGTCCTCCCCCTCCCCTCTGTGTATCCACACACTCATTCATCTTTTCACTCAAAGTGACTAATCCACCCTCGCCTCTGTTCTTCTGCAGCTGATCGGCTCCATCATCGGTCGTCAGGGCACCAAGATCAACGAGATCCGGCAGGTGTCGGGAGCTCAGATCAAGATCGGCAGCCAGCTGGACGGGACAAGTGACCGCCATGTCACTATCACAGGAACACCGGTCAACATCAACTTGGCCCAGTACCTCATTACCTCCTGGTGAGGCCCAGTGACATGTACAGCCACTGATAATGAGCAGCAGGCAACAGATAAATGCAGCCATTTAAAAGGGTCAAAGGTTATTCTATACTTTCGATCAGCAGCAATGAGGTATTTGCAGGTGCTGCTGGTAATTGGCATCAAGGGAACAAGTATTGTTCCACATAGTAACAGTTTCTGTTTGGAATTTGAGTATTTGTAGTTCAGTATCGACTATTTGGTTCTGCGTTGGAGAAGTTTCTTCTGAGGAATTTGTTTTCTGTGGATCAGAAATAAAATGAACACACACAAGGTAGCACTGGCCCTTGACTCATCCTGGGATTTGAATTGACGACCCGCCATTTACAAACCCTAATTTCTGTCCTCCTGGACATGAGTATTGCAGTAAATGATTGAAAAAAATGATCAGCGCAGTTAATATAAACACAAGTGAATAAAAGTCTGGTCCCAACAAACAACACACACAAAAAAAAACAACACTGAAAAAGAAAAATGGGATACAACTAAAACTTTTTCTTGGAAAAGTTTAATTCACATTGAAAATACTGAACTTAATTTATTAGAAATTAATTTGGTTGTAATTACTCCTTTGCTATATTATTGCTATATTCAATTGAGGCCATGTCCTTAGAGATAAGGTATTGTCCATTTCTTTCACTGAACAGGAACAGTGCTTGAAATGCCATTAATTCTTGTCTGTATAATATACTCAGCAATAGAGATTAGTATTAATGTGTTGGTGCTACATTAACAAATGGAAATCTCTCAAACTTATTCATGCTTTGCACCTAAACAGGAATCATTTTATTCATTTTATATATATATAGACATGATTCTTATGTTAATTAAAATTTACATTTACATTAAATGAAGTGACAAGGGTTAGGGTTAGGGTTAGGGTCACAAGCAGTGAGTATTTAGTTTCTCTCTACAGCAGGTACGAAACATAAAGAATGATCCATCTCATCATTCGCTCTTTGTTTGTTTTGACGTTAACAGCCAATAAATCCATTTTCCCCTCTGCATGAATACTTTGACTCAGCAAGTTGTCCAATTGTCCGTCTTAGTCGGACTATCACCTAAGCTCTTTCAAGCTGTTCATATAAACGTACTGAATGATACATGCAGACACTAATCTACTCAAACAAGTTTTTCATAATCAATAAACAAAAAAACACATATACAGATCAAAAAGCGTGTGAAACGAGATTAAAACCGGTCCCAGTACAGAACCGTGGGGAACTCCACAGGTCAAATTAGCACATAACTTCAACAATAAATTGAGTGGAAACACAAATATATTGTATTTTCCCCAATTTACTCTTGTTCCTGGTGATATGCCCCCTGTCAGCCTGTTAGTAGTAGTTTTCATGTTTTCACGTTGACCTATTACATCATAATTACTGCTTGGTTGCATGTGGAGCGTCATTCTGAAAGTATTACCATCGATGAACTTATTATATACTGTATATAATTCTTTAAGCTGGCAGAGCAACAGAGCATAAACTCGTCTGTGTTTTCTTTGGTGTTTCTTTCTTAATTCCTGGGTCAAGCGTTAGGACAAGAACAATGCAAAAATATGCAGAGCACAAAGGCCATTTTGTGTTAGATTGAATGTATACATGCATTAGTAATTCATCGCCTAACCTCATTATCTGCTTAATCCGACTATATTAAATTTAATTTGGTAAAGTTTCAGTCAGACTAGCAGGTTTACATGTACTTAAGAGTCTGGTTTTCCTCAGACTAACTTTAACATCATGTAAATGTACTGACTGAATCAAGTTGCGTCACCTGAGCTCAAGTCAGATTTTTGATTTAAACAAGTGTAGTAAGTACATAAAAGTAGTGGAGTTCCCCTTTAATATAATATGTTTGTGGAACTCTAGGTGTGTTCCATATGTAGTTGCAATTCGGGATTTTCAACTCAGTGCAACCTCACCAATACCAACATGGGATTTCAAGATGCAAACACTATGACTTTTACCGTTAATAGCACTTGTGTTGTATTTGTATCACACTAAGTCCTCATAGTGCTGTTGCATTTTTAACAACAGACACATTGCTACGCTGTTTGTGTGCAGCAAAATACCATGTGGAGCTTTGTTATTGTCCAAATTCGGATACAAATGCAACGTAGCATAATCCTCTAATCTTAATTTAATGTCCTGTCTCTGTCTCCTCTTCCTATCTTTGTCCCCCATAGTTTAGAGACAGCCAAATCCACAGCCCAGGCCGCCACCATGGCAACTCCTGTCGACCTCAACATGGCCTTCACCCAGCCCACTTCCCCCGCTGCCTCCCCGACTCCCACCCTGGCTGCTATGGGTGCACTGACCCCGGCTCATGTGCTGGCGAGCGCCCCGTACGGTGCCATGCCCCTCTCCGGCCTGCTGGGGGTGAAGTCCGTCCCCTTCCTGACTCTGTCCAGCCCCGCCCCCACCGTGGCTGCCACTGCGGCCCCCTCCCACTCCACTCTGGCTGCCTACACCGCCAAAATCTCCTCAGCCAACTGCATCAAAAAGCCAGAGAGACAGAAATTCGCTCCTTACTGACGTGGCCCCTGTGCCTCTACACGTGACGACAAGACGGAGGAGGGACAAGCGTGCAGTGTTACTTCCACAAACGCCTGATGTAGCCATATACCCGCCGGCCGAGATGCTCTTGACTTTTAATCTGTGATGCACCAACAGAGACGAGACCAATGGAGAAGTGGATAAAGGTATTTCAAGTTCTTTACGGTTATAGATAAGTTGTGAGTTTCCCATGATTTGATGGACTGCTTTCATTTGTCACCTCATCACTTACATTGATCCATGCACTCAATACAAAAATGGACGCAGTTTTTCCCGGTTGCAAAACAAACCCCCCCCGTTGAGAACTTGCGAGATTCGCGACTTGACCGACGCCGTGACAGACGTCACCCATAACCAGGCTCCCATTGGACGATACCAGCTGTCAGTCAAACTGGTATCCACTCACATGTGCCATGCTTGATTGTCTGTTTTCTTCTAAACGCAAATACAATTTTCACAATTGACCGGAAGAGCATTAACACCTCAGGAAAATATTTGCTGATGTTATAAGTCAAGTGAGTAGTCAAAGCTCATTTTCCCATAGACTGCCTTCCGCAGCTGCCCCCTGGTGGCTCACTGCGGCTTCACTGCGTCCATTTTTATAAACAGTGTATGAATTGATCGCAAAAAAAGGAAAAGGAGAAAAAAAAATAAGGAACCTCACTGAGAAACATGTTTAAATTACAGTTTTTGCACGTGTTTCTCCGGTGAAAGGTCAGCTATGAGTATTTATCCTCCAATAAATTTGTAAATTATATTCAGATGCTCTACTGTACAATGCTTTTATACAATGTCTATGTTTTGCCTCATAAAGTTTTTAAGAAAATTTGTAAATGTCGGGGGGGATTTTTTTTAATAATCTGTGCTACAGTACTGTACGTTACTGTTCGGTGTTATGTTCATTTTGTTGGATTTTGTTTTGAATGAGCAACTGGATTAATCTTTATTTATTAGTATTGTTTCATTTATTAAAAGTCTTTGTTTCCTGACTGGTGTCCTCATTTTCGTCCTTTTCTTTCTTATTTGTTATTGTCTGCTGCATAACATGCTGTGATTCACTTTTGTTAGCTTCACAGGTATATAACCCGTGAAATGAAATCAGTGATGAATTAATGGAGTTGCGCAGTAGCACAACATTCAGGAGGGGAAAGAGTACACGACATGATGCCGTGCCAGATCCAGGTTATTTTTGTTTTCTTCCAAACACAGTCTGCATGACAGCTTCTCATTCCAGTTGCCGGGATTTATGAGGTGATTTTCACTTCATTGTGCTCCTGTGCCCTGAACAATAACTGCAGAATGAGACGGTGCAACGCGAGAAGAGACGTTGCGTTCTGCCCATGAGCCCAGCAATAACGGCCTGACATGCATGTCAGTGCACAAACAAAAGCAGACTGTGTCTCTGTGCGGAGAGCATGTTGTTATACTGAAACAAGTCACGGCAATTCCCCTAAGACAAATTCTAGCTTTGTGTGGAACAAAAGAAAATGGAGAAGAAGGAAGAAGCCAGCGAGAAGCCACAGTGATGCTGCAAAAATAAAATCCAGTATCTGCATCATCAGCATGCACCACAGCATCATCATCATCATCATCCTCAGGAGAGGCAGCGAGGATCCTTTCATCCTCACTTTTCTGTGCCTGCATAACAATAAGATACACAGGACTCTAAGAGTGCACAATCCTCTGTCTATCTATAGTCTCTAGTCTGTAATATTGTTTATTATAATTAGGCTTTGCTTTTGTGTAACATTAGAATGTAATAAATCCAACAAATATTTTTTTTTTACCTTTAAACCAAATAGAAGAAAAATATAAATGTTGCCCAGTCATCAGCCAGTTCTAATTTAATTATGATTTTCAATGCATGCTGTATTTCTACTCATCACTGAAGGCGTCATGATGGGATATTTTTACAGTGATAATCATGGTGTCAGTGGTTCACCCGTGCCATCTGTAGGCCACGCTTCATTAATAAATGTAGCAAAACAGTGTTAATATCTGAATATCAGTGTAAGATGTTATGTGATTAGGCTACCATTAGATTTTTGTATTTAGTGTGGCCTACCATCATTACATAATTAAGGTCTGTTACAGAAGGTTTATTAAAAACATGTTTAAGCATTACATACACATGCTGACACATACACATGACAGCTTGTTAACATATGAGACTGACTCTTAGTCGCATGATTTCAATCCAAATCCTGATTATCACAGAACTTGATAAACGCAAAAACGCAAAAAAGTTCTGTGTGTACACATGGGAAATGACAGACACTTCTTCTGCAGTGTGAAGTTCATGTTGCATTTCCTCACACGGGTAAGTGTGAGTTTGGTTTAAAGCATAAGAGGTCGGCACACATGAAAGCATTCCCATAAAATAGAGGTATCCTGAAATTTTCAGGCAAAGGGATAAATCCTAAATAACAAATCTAGGTCACACACTAGACACAGATCACAGGGGGGAAAAAAACACACTGCTGCAACTGTCACTAAGGGGAACAGATATAAAAGCTCTGGCACTGACTAATTACACGAGGGGGAACAAGACACAGGTGTGGCTCATTAGGGTGGAGCAGCCGATCAGCGCAGGTGGGGAAGACACAGGAGGACAGGAAGTGAATAATAATTAAGTGTACAGAAATTGACAACAACAAACATGAGCTGTTATCGTTCTCACCTCTAATCCTAACCCTACACACCGGCACACGTGCACACCTACTTCTAACTATAACCTTTAACCCTCTAACAGCCTTTTGAAGTTGTGAGGACATACCAGAATATACACATGCACACACACACACAACAGCACATATATTCTTATGTGTTACAGAGTGCACTTGTTGAAAAAAAAAAAAAAAAATATATATATATATAGATTTAATTTATATCCTGGCCTCTTAGTAAAACTCGACTAAAAATTAAATGTTAAGCATTCACATTAAACCTAAATTATAATCTTAGGCCTGAAACACTTTTAAGGTCAAACCAAGTAGACCGTGAAAATGTCCTTGTGTTTCTGAGGTCAAGTGGTCCACACAAAACATGCACACACACACACACACAAGCGGTCTGAGGTTCCATAACATTTATACATTGCGTAAATTAACCTTAACCATAACTATCACTAACCTAACAATGACCCTGACCCTAACTTCATCCTAACCATACAATACCTTAAAATGTTTTCACCTAAAATTTTAATCATTTATGTTATGGGGACCTGTGGGGGGGCAAACAGATTTAGATCCCCATAACATGAGTAATACCTGGAACACACACACACACACACACATTTGCACAGTTACTCTTAGTCAGGAATCTGCATTTATTTATGCTCAGATGGATGGATCCATAAAAGGTTAACCCTTAATCCTCACCTTAACCACAGTTTACATTCTAATCATTAACTTAACTGGTAAGTTCAATGCTCAGAAAATAG
Source organism: Brachirus orientalis (assembly GCA_016785285.1). NCBI lineage: Eukaryota > Metazoa > Chordata > Actinopteri > Pleuronectiformes > Soleidae > Brachirus > Brachirus orientalis. The sequence goes on from JAFBJR010000150.1 coordinate 3,256,356, forward strand.
TTTCTGCTCATTAGGACCAGGTTTTGGTCTCCATGAGAACTACTGGTCCTGACAAGGTTGATGTTTATGCTAGAAAAGGTGCTAAAGAAGTAAGACACACACGCAGGCATATCATAACACTTTGGTGTTACAGGCTTGCATTTCCATGACAAACAGCGCCCTCTACTGTCGCCTCCACACACTGCTCCTCCACCGCAACCAGTCCCAGCAGATGTAAAGAAAGAAGACATTGCAGCTGATAAAAGATTGTCTTTAATGTTTGGCATTGTTAATGAATTCCATACCACAGCAGTTATGGGAGTAGGAAAACCACTTTTACAACCAAACACTGTTTGATCATGCTAACACCATATGTACAGGAAAGCACATTGAAAAGTGTATAAAGTATTTATATGAGAAGACTCAAAGTCAAGAACGGTGGAGACAGCCACAGTCGAATGGATTTGTCCATTTTCAAACACTGATTATAGATATTTATCAATTACATTGATCTCTGGAGTACATGTATATACACAAAACAATGATAAACCTTTTTTGAGGGTGTCTGCAATAATTCTCAAAAATATTTCACAATACTGCTGTATGTACAATGACAGAATTTACATTGAAAAATTCTATTGTACGTATATTTTGAGTATCACTTCAGTCACCAGTTATCCTCCAAGCCATCAAGCTCACAGGAGATACTCACATACTATATATATATACATATATATATGTATATATATCTAACTTCAGGTTCATCTCCATACAAAGGACAGCAGCCTATATGTGGTTCCTGGGTACGGCTTCTGAAATATGTTCACACGAATGATGATCTCACATACAAAAATAGATGTTGTCTAGTCAGCTGACAACCTGATGTACAATAACACAAAGCATCCACCTGGAAAAAAAAAGATAACAACCAGGAAAACAATTATTTGTTCAAATATTAGCTTTATCCTTCCACCTCACTATGTCTTAGTAAACTGTTCTTCTGCTCCACAAAAAAGATAACCTCCCCTACGAATCAGGGCTTCAGTGTTCTTCTAAAACACATCATCGGTTTTCAATGGAAAGTGACTGAGAAAGAGCTGCAGGCAGAAAAGGCAGAAACATAAGCGTTATGAACCAAACAACAATCTGAAACCGCGGGACGAAACCATACAAAACCATCACCGCTGTAGGTAGACACCCTGCCCCCCAGGAAGCTTAGAGTGAACAGAGCGAAATAGAGAATGGCCATTGGTAAATGAGCTTTTCACAGTCTGGATGAGGGTCAAACTGCATTTGAGTGCACTTAAGGCAGGGAGGCAGTTCCAACGCTGTCTGAGTTGTCACCATCGACCAGCCATTCAACAGCCGAGGGTCCAGACAGTGTCATCAGATGCCAGTGCAGCTGTCCAGTCTCTGCCCTCACTGCTTAACATTGTCCAACCATTTTCTAGTAAAAGAAAAAAAAGTGGAAGGAGGGAAAATAGAAGGGGGCGGGGGTGGAACTGGTGTTAGTGTTCAGTGTCCAGCAGGTGGTTGAGTTGTAAAGTGGGAAGTCCTCATCTGTTCACCATAAACATGAAATGTGGCAGGTGTAAGGTTCTCCCTGTCATCATCCAAAAATCTGCATTCTTCCTTCTCAAGATATCTTTATCACACAACAGAGAGAAACACAGACTTCTTCAACAGAGACTGAACTTAAAGCACTTGAACAAAAAAAAAAAAAAACAGATTTGCAGCTTGTGCAATACAAACAAGAGCATCTCGTCTGAGTACATTCACGTAGGTTTCCATACACATGGTACGGATGGGAAGTCTGTCAGTCTGTCGTCAGCTGACGTTCACTATCCCTTGAGATGCCAGTCCAAGAGGAGATCTGCAAGTCTGACCTTCCAGACCTGCCACAGCAGCAGCAACATGGATTACAGTGCGCCATTTGATATGATTCACTATTAAGGAGCACTTAACAGTGTTTTGAAAAACATAATGGACTTAAGCCTTTGAAAACACTATAATGTAGCAAATTTATCAAAATAAGAATTGTATATGTGAAGCGTTTCAAGCAGAGAAGTCACTTTGCTGTGAATAACAACCTTCTGTCACTTCCTTGTGTTGTGAAAATGACATGAGAAGCAAAATTCAGGGAGTTCAGAGCTTATACTGCACCTGGGATCATGATGGTAAATGATCATGGTCGTCATAATTCACAAAACTGTTGTATTATTCTCAAATAAAATAAAAAAAACATGCTCACAGACAAGTTGTACAGTTGTGTACAATCAATATCAAATTTTCTCAGTGTTCGACAGATCATTCTCTTAATATCTAAGAGGCTACAGTGATGGGCAGTCGTACCTCAAAGCAAAGACTGGGTTCACTCCTTTGTTTCTTTTCTTCATATGCACTGGAATTAAAAAAGAGTGAGGAGTTAACAGCAGACTCTCTTCTGTCTCTGCTTCTTTAACTCAGGTGCAAATGAGGAGAAATAGACAAGGAGGAGAAAAGCTCTGACTGAAGTGTAAGTGAAGCTTCCTCATCACTGTGCCTCCTCGTGCTCCTCACTGATGCACTGCTCCCACGCATGTTTCCCCTGCTCGTCTCTGTGGCCATGGGGGGAGTGGAAGATCCTGCGGGGCAGTGGGATGGGCTGAGGTGCCAGCTCCTCCTCGGGGATGCAGCCCTCTCTCAGGTAGGGTTTAGGTGGCACGGCTGGAGGCTGAGGGCGGCGGTACGGGATGTGGTGAGGGCCGTGACTGGGAGCATGGTGGTGTGGCGGGGGCCCGTGTGAATGGCTGTCCAGCCCGGGGTGGGCGTGAGCGTGAGGGTGTGGGTGGGTGTGTGGGTGCGATGCGGGGCTGCGGTAATGGAAGGGGCGGACCGGGTCCACAGGGTCAATTTCTGTTCCACCATAGTGGATGTGCAGGTAGGGAGAGGCTAGGTACTCGTCAGGAGGAGACCACAGGTGACTGGGAAGAGGCTCTAGGGCATCGTTCCTGATGGGACCAGGCTCTGGGTACTGACCTCCATAGTTACTCTCACTAAGGGAGGAAACGCCGCTGCTGGCACTGCCCGACAGAGTGGAGTTACTGCCCCCTAGAGCTGACTGAGGACTGGTGGGGGAGCCAGGGATTGGGTGGAGAGGAGACTGGTGAAAGACACAGAGACAGAGGGCATCGTGGGTGTGTTTCACTTGCATTACAATCAAAGTAGACTTGTCACAGTAACCTCAATGTTAACATGACTCATGCGGTCCATAAATACTGGAATTACCCTCGAGTGAAAAGAAAATAGAGTCAGTTACACTGCTACACAGATCATTCTGACATGTTTAAAACATTCAGCCACTTGAAGACTATGACTTGGCTGGTGCCTACACTCAGTCACAGGCATTTGGGTGAATTATTTGACTTGAAATGGCAAATTATATTGAATAATTTGTAAGTGAAGACTAAGAGCTAATTTGGGACAGAGGAGGGGAGCAAGAGACAAAGGTTGGCTGGAAATAACTGGCTATGTCAGTCTCACAAATCCAGTCTTGGCACACAATTCAACATAATCACAGCAAAACATGAAAGACAGAGAGCTAACACACAGAGAGTCTGATTCAGCAGCACCCCAAATAAAGACTATTGAATTGTGTGTGCAGTGCAACAGAGGTTTGGTTGGCATGCATTTTGCAGGTGATGAAGTAAGACTGAGTAAACATGACAACAGGTGGAGCAGTGTGAAGACGTCTGTATTTAAATAAGGGTTTTACATGCTTTCCACCATGGAGAGTTTGAACGAGCAGAAAGAAAGCTAAAAGAAATCTGATCCCCTGAAACTGGAGGTTAATAAACATGTTACTGAGTTACATTAATAACATCTATGAACAGATGAGAAGGTTGGAGCTGTATCCTCCTTGGCACAGGTGATGATCACTTGGGCCACAGTCATGCGCGATGGGAAGATGGTCAGGGCAGTATCTGCTCCTATGATGACCATAAATACCCTAGTGAAAAGTGATTTAAGAGGGTGTGCAGGCCATTTTGTGGCCCCACTAATGAAGAGGACCACTACTAGAGCAGCTGGGCAGCTGGCAACTGACAAGAGGACAACACTGATGGAGAGACACACACTGGTTTTCATTATTTTAATCTCTTTCGTTCTAAAAATTCTCTGTCTCCATCTCCTCCTATCCGTGTGCAACGCATAACTGATGAACCCCTTCTGTTCAAACTTATCATATCAAGACAGTCACCATAAGTAGGTTTAGCAGAGCCCAATGCATGTGCTAAATTCAGACATTTGCATTTTATCCTCCTTATATTTTGCACACTAGGGTAAAAACTGCAATGTATTGCATATTCATCACGGCAAATAGGGCAAATTATCTTGTATGTTCAACAGATGCAATCCCCAGTGCATCGCGTTAGTTCCTCAGTGTGCACATTTTGTAGGCGATATCAATTTAACACACACATATTTTTTTAAACATGTGCAAGCTTTTTTCCCAAAAAAGAGTGTGAACCACTACCAGACCCTCTTGCTATATCCAGATCAGCACCAAAATGTAATAATTTCTTCCCCAAAATTTATTTTAAATCTTTTCTTCACTTTTTCATGTATAATACATCAAAAACCACTGTTTCTCTGATGTTGTACCTTTCGCAGAGATCGTACAGGCAGAGCAGGAGGAGGAGGGTCGCTGTTCTGGTGGTGAAATGCATCACAGTGCATCAAGAAGTGTCCTGCAAACATAAGATTGGAGTAAAGTGACGTAAAATCTTCAAAATCTGAATTTAAATTGAGTTTTGCCAGCAGATTTCTTAATGGGAAACGTACCTGGTGGGAAGGACCTGGGTGGGACAGGAGGCATGATTCCTCCTCCTCCTCCAGCAGAAGCAGGCATGTAAGACACCTGCTCCCTGTTCTCACCATCCAGACTCCAGCTGCTGGGAGCGTTGGGAAAAACTGGAGGAGGAATATTACATCAAGTCAGCACACACAGTGTGCATGTCACGTGCATTAACACCGTACATTTCTACTTTTTTGTGTGTTATGTTACCTTTCTCTGGCAGATTCATGTGAGGATCGGCACACGGCTTACAGGGGCTAACTTGCTGGAGTAAGGCACGCTGCATGTGGTTGTTCTGAAAAAATAAACAAGTCAATATCAAATATTCTACATATTAAACAGAAGACTTGAAATTATATTTCTCTTAGCCCCTGACTGTGTAATCTGGTAAAACAAAATTTAATAATAAAACATGGTAAAGAAAGAATAACATTAAAGTATGAAAATATTCAGGAACAAAGTGAATGTACAATAATAATAAGAATATATATCTATGTGCATGTAAAATCTACATACACAACCTAGATATACATTTATGTACACATTTATGTACATAACCTTAATAGATGTGTTTTATACATGTGACACAAACCTTTACACACACAAAATACAATTTTAAACAAAATAATAAATCAATAAAAATGTATGTAAAAGAATGACAACCTCTACAGTTTTGGGGGTTTGACCCACCTGTCCATTCTCTGCCATGTTGTAGTACATGGAGTTGTTGGCTCTCTCACGATGAGACGGCAGCAGTATCATCACTTCACGGTTGTGTTTGGCCTTATCAGGCAAAGATGGGGAGCCTGGACAGACAAAAATATTTACTGATCTGCTTGCAACAGCCAGGGGTGTTACAAGAGACCCTGGGGATGTCTGTCTAACATCCCACCCTTCTAAAAGCACTCACTCACTCACTCACTCACTCACTCACTCACTCACTCACTCACTCACTCACTCACTCACAAACCACCATTTTCTTTAATATTAAACAGCCTTGGCAAAGTCTGTTTTGTTTGGAAATTTTGAATATAGGGTATTTTTACTGTTTACAATGAGTAAGATGTCTATCATGAGTAAGGCCTGTTTCAAACTAGATGCACTGCATGTGTGCCATGGCTGCGTTTTCATTCTGGCACCCATGTTTGTCCCATGTCATTCTTCATACTTCATACTTAAAACAGTGACACCTCTGACTGTAGTTTAGAGTTAAGTTGAATCTAAATACATGAAAAACATCCATCCATTGTCTACCACTTTATTCTCCGCATAAGGTTTGTCGTTCACTGGAGGCAATCCTAGCTGACATAGGGTGAAAGAAGGGGTACACCCAGGACACATCGCCAGTCCATCGCAGGACAAACACACAGAGACAAACTACCATTCACTGTTTTATTCACACCTACAGTCAAGAGTGTCCAATTAACCTCTGCTTGTTTTTGGACTGTGGGAGGAAACTGAAGAACCAGGAGAAAACCCACAAAAACACTGGGAAGAACATGCAATACGCAAACTCCGTGTAAAAAGACCCTTGTTCCGACCAGGTTGTGAACCCGGGTCTTTTTGCTGGACTAACAAATACCCCTCCTTGTGGCCCACATGGAAATCATAAACTCATATTTTTTAACAAATGTTAGTAGTTTTCTCTCTCTCTCTCTCGCTCTCTCTCTCTGTCTGAGTAAACAAAAATCACATGACATTTTCTATTAGAGATAAATCAGAAAATGAAGTCATTATCATATTGTTAATGTGGGAAGACACAGCACAGCTGTGACAAATCTAGTGTGGATCAGGCCTAATATGCAGTTGGATCATTTTGTGCTCATGTCTGTTATGTCTGTTGTGCATGTGACAGGACTTCAGCCAGTAGAGAAGACAGTGTATGATTTTTCAACATCAACCATGGCTGATGTCACTCAGATTGTAAGTAGATATACAAATGTTGTGGAACTGCAGGTGAACACATACAATAACCTCTAGTCATCCAGTGTTCGGTGTGAGCACTTATGAAGTTTTTCAGCTACAGTGTAGCCAGTCACGGAACATAAGGCTGTTCTCCCAAAATTTCTGTGACCTAATGTAATGAGAAAAGGCCTTCTCACTTGCTGCCAGATGCAATGCCCCTGAAAACAAAATTACATTTTACATGTATTGCTACGGTGATCTTTTCTCTTCTCTGTTCCCCTAAAGCAGCTACAACAGCAAAATGTCCATGTCGCCATATGACAGATGCAGAAAGAGAAATATTGGCATTGGTCAGGACATTGTTTCATTTTTCAATGTGATTTTCTGCAGCTGTGTTATTTACCTCTGGCACTTGAAGGGGCAGAGTTGATAACCTGTGAAGAGTTGGAGCGGATTGAGCTCAAGCTGGAGGAAGAAGGGCTCGGCTGAAAGACAGAGTACATGTCTTGAGACGTGTCTTGTATATCAGGGAGAACGAAAACTATTGTTAAATATTTATTAGAAAAGTGGCATGGTAATACTTTATTTTATGGGTTCTTTATTTTTTAAACATTAGCTGATACTTAAGCTCTTATAGTTGCAGTATCAAAGTTGATGATAAAAGAAATCCTAATATTGAAGTATTATACTCTTAGCTGCTAATTTAAATGTTGATCATTAAAAGTTTATGAGTGCACTTTATAACATTCATATAATTTCCACCACATTTGTGTGTTTTTCCCTTCAGCTCTACCTGCATGTGTAAAGCCTCCTCAGGATGCTCCCCCATCAGGCCATCAGTCATTATGATCAGGTTTCCTGCCTCACTGGACGTGTGAGACGACAGGGAGGAGGACGAGTGACGGATGGAACCCTGAAGGTTCAGAGGGCTGAAAGAGATACAGTCACTTTAGATACCATAATATAAAAGGATGAATTTAAGACTGTAAAAACTAAAAAGTGCTGATTTCTGCTCTACACAACTCTCTGTATTTCTCAGTATAGCAGTGTTTAGATTTTGTGTCACCTTTTGGGTCAAGACAGACAGAGGATAAAAGAAACATTGAGTAAGTAAAGTGAGATAACTGCAATCAGGTTGGTGAATGACCCATGAAGAACATGAAGAAGTGTCCAAGAAAGGTTTAAGAAGTGTATTCTACTGTTCAAAAAAACTGGTTTGATAGGATAAATGCTTCTTGTCCCCAACTCTGCTCTGCTGCTGTATACACAAGAGTGCTCCCTCAGTCAGGTCTGATAGTATTGCTTGACAGAACCTGTTTTCAGATGAAGGATACAACCATCAACAACGACATACTGTAAATCACCATGTTGTTGTGGTGATTGTGCCTGCAGCTTTTAAGGGCATCAAACACTATTTGGTGAGGGAGGCATGTATTTTTTTTTTCTTGAGAGGCCACAGTTTAAATTACTGGTTTCCTGTTTTTTTGAGGTATTTTTTCTGATTAATATTTTGTTACAGTTCTTTTACTAAACATTCTGTCCATTAAACAGCTTTAAGTAAAAATTGGTGTCATATTAATGGTGGTAATAATTTGTAATAATATAGATAAAATATACTGTATATATTATGATTGAGTAGAAAAATATTAAATAAATTGAAAAAAGTATAAAAAAAAGAAAAGTATAAAAATACAAACCAAAAGCACACATTCATTATTTTATAAATACTGTATATTATGAACTGGGAGATGTAGACACAGACACAGTCAGGCAGAGTGCTGTTGGTAGCCTTCCATATTGGACAACTGTGTTCATGAGATGCTAAAACTTAGATTGTAATAAAAGAATACTATGGTGACTCCGACTGAGTAACAGAGTTAACAGTAGAATCCACTTCTGAAATGTTTTGTGGGTGTTTCTTGTTGTTTTTAGTACCGCTGTATGAAGCTCCGTCACTACTGCTGTGAGTTTCTTCTATCTTGCCTACTCATGACGTGACGTAAAATGTGTCACTGTATGTGCAGCACGGGACAGCCACTTCAGACAGTAATAAACAAATAAAACTGAAAGGCTTAATCAGTATTGTGTGAACTCCTTTGTCTTAAATGCAACAGACATTTGTTTAGATTTAAAAGTTACACACTACAGCTTTAAGTAGGGACATTGCACATTAATTAACATTGACATGTAAATATGGCCAATAAATTAGCCACTGGCTAATTTATATTTAAAACACAAATAAAAAGATAAAAAATAAATACATAAACATGACAACACCTCTACCACAAGCAAGGAAAAGTAGAATTTCAAATGTTAATTCAGAAACTGCTGACCTTTCCTGCCTCTCATCTTCTAAACACATACATATACAGTATGTTGTGATATTTCAGCACCGGGTAAAGATTGATGTTTACATGTGAACATTCTTTCAAGCTTTAAAACACTTTATTGTAATGCACAGTACAGGGTCTTGGTTATGGTTTGGGCTGATTACACATGTGACTGTGTGTGTGTGTGAGAAAGAGACTCACCTGTGTCTGTGTATGAGCCGCATGCTCTCAGGGCTCATGTGGCTGTGAGAGGAGAGGATGCCTCTAGAAGAGTTGATCCCCGGGCAGCCTGCAGGGCCAAATCGATCCACGCTGGGCACACCCTGCTGAGACCCAACCACATACTGCTCTGAATAATTACTCTGCCCACACACCTGCTCTGAAGGACCAGAATATATCAACACTGCAACCATCGCACAAATGGATGAAGGACTTGGGGGTATATATGACGTAAAATATTGCAGTTTATAAATGACCTCTTATATTGTGGTATAAAGCTTACGAATGACACCACTTGAGGGTGACTGTGGGGTCAGAAACAATCCCAGCTGACATTGGTCAGGTCACCAGACAATCTACAGGACCAACAAACAACAATGTTCATGTTCACAGCACGAGTTCTAACAGGAACTAGTAAGATAGACCACATCACCCCAGTGTTAGCTTCTCTACACTGGCTCCCTGTACAGTTTAGAATTCAATTTAAAATCCTCCTCCTCACGTACAAAGCCCTTAATGATCAGGCCCAACAGATCACTTCGGTCCCAAAACGC
>JAFBJR010000150.1:3266192-3307437 GCA_016785285.1 Brachirus orientalis
GAGCTGGCTCAGGGAAACCTGAACCATCTCTTAGTTATGCTGCTATAGACCTAGACTGCTGGGGGATTTCCTGTGGTGCACTCACACTCACTCTCTCACACTCAGGGTATGAATGTGACTCCCTCTGTCCTCATCTTGCAGGCTGCAGGATCCAGATCCAGTTTTGATGATATTCATTCATTTTCTACCGCTTTATCCACTAGGGGTCGCGGGGGGTGCTGGTGCCTATCTCCAGCTAACATAGGGCGAGAGGCAGGGTACACCCTGGATAGGTCGCCAGTCCATCACAGGGCCACATAGAGACAGACAACATTCACTCTCCCATTCATACCTACGGGCAATTTAGAGTGTCCAATTAAACTAGTCCCCAAATCTGCATGTTTTTGGACTGTGGGAGGAAGCCGGAGTACCCGGTGAGAACCCACGCACCACGGGGAGAATTTTCCTCTCACCCCAACCGGTCGAGGCAGATGACCACACATCTTTGGTTCTGTTAGAGATTTCTTCCTGTTAAAAGGGAGTTTTTTTCCCTCCACTGATGCCTAGTGCTTGCTCATTGTGTGAACTGTTGGGTTTCTTTTCTCTCTGTAATATTGTAAAGGTTTTGGCCTTATTATGTACAGTGACTTGAGATAATGTATGTTGTGATTTGGGGCTATACAAATAAAATTGAATTGAATTGAATTGAATTGAATTGAATTGAATTGAATTGAATTGAATTGAATTGAACTATGTGTATCTCAAATGACCCTGACCTCAATTATGACCTGCGTGACTTTGGACCAACGGAGGAAGCTTCAGTACCAGGAAAAAATCCACATGTGAACTCTACACGGAGGTGACATTTCCAACCACCACATCACCTTTGCAGTATATATTACAGTAATTGTTAATGTTTTCTGTTATAGGAACCCATAAATGCAGCAGTTACCAGTGATAATTTCAATATGATGTCTTTTAATTTTCCTTCATTCACGTCTCAGTTCTTTGTATCTCATCTTATATTTATTGTTCTATAACTAAATATTAAATAAAATTTTAAAAAATACTGGTCAGCTGGGACTGACTCCAGTGGCTCCAAACCCACAACCCACATATGGAGAATAAAGCTATAGACAGTGAATGAATAAATTAAATAAAATACACTCTACCATGCAAGCATCCTGCAAATACCTCACAACATCTACATTCACTGCAATATTGTATACAGAAACATGAAAACCTGGTTACTCACATGGTGTAAACCTGTCCTCATCATGTGGAACTGGTCCACAAGCTTTTTGTGCAGGGGACGCATCTCTGGATGCACCAGCTTCTCGTGAACGGCCAACCCCACTCCAAGAATGTGCACCTATTATTAAAATAATAAAAATAAAAAATCTGAGCAATAAAAATATGTTTATATTAAATTGTCCTCTAGTGAATCTATTAAACTACCAGTCCCACATGTCATGAAATTAAAGGTCCAGTGTGAAGACTTTTTTTTGGCAGAAACTAAATATATTACCCATGCTTTAAAATAAAACTTGTTTTCATAGCCTTGTGAAAGCATTTTATATGTCCTTAAATCATGCATCATTTTTCTTTGACTTTTGTTGTTGATGTTATTCTTCTGCCTTTGTGAACAGAAAGGATGTAACATTATTTGTATGCTGCATCCTTCTTCTGAAAACACGCTCTGTCAAGAGAAACTATTAGACCTGACTGAGGGAGCATTTGTGTGTATACAGCAGTAAGGATGGGCGGGTGGAGACAAGAAGCACTTATCCCATCATATTGCTGAACAACCAGGTTTTTTGAGCAGTAGCAGTAGCACTTCTGAAACTTTTTCTTCTTTCTTCTTTGTGTTTCAGTCATAATACAACCTACAGTATGTGTAGCCATCCTGCTTTACTAGTGCAATATCGCTGTTGCCTCCATCTGTCTACACATAAAATGAATTGTTCCCTGAGTGCAGCAAGGGAGACACAAGATAGAAACAGCTACAGTATACAGAGAAACAAGGAGTGTTGTGTGAAGCTGATCAGCACTGTGTGAACTCATTTGACAGTGGATTGATTGCAATATTGTTTAAATTTAAAATGCACTACAGATTTAAGACAAAGGTCTAGCTTTACAGAGGATACGATCTTGAACACCATATTTCTACAGCAGCCCAAGGGGACAAAATAACCAGAATGTGCATTTTGCGCAGACACTAGCTATGCAAATAAGAAAAGACAACAGCCTTTCTCGTACACAAAGGCCACTGTAGTTTGCTTACAGGGATGACAGTGAGAGTGTCATCCCTTCACTATCGGCAGTCTCACCATTAGATGTCATTAATGCTTACACACTGGGCCTTTAAAACAGAGACTGACCTGTTCCTGCATCAGATCCTTCAGATGTGTGATCCTCTCTGTGTCTTCAGGGTGACTGCTGATGTAGTCTTTATCGAAGAAGGCCTGAAGCAGAAGAGGGTGAGTCAAAGCATAAGCATGTCATATAACACTGTAATCTTTCATCATTTCTTCAATCCTTTCCCCTCTCTCTCTCTCTCTCTCTCTCTCTCTCTCTCTCTCTCCCCCTCCACCTTACAACTGTACCTCCTGATATCTGGCAATGCCTCCATTTACAGCAGCATCTATGACTCCATTGAGGCACATGCTGAGTGGGTTGATGTTGCCATGATGCTGTCTGTGTTGGTACTGGCTGATCAGAGTCCGCAGCTCGTGGGTCTTATTCTCCACCACATAAATGGCATTCTCCAGAGGGCTTACCTCTACCTGGAAATAAATGCACTTTTGTCACTCCCTCAGAAGCATCATACCAGAGCGGCATCACATCTGTTACATAAATGAGCTTAAGAAAGCAGTTATATTTGAGCTGCTCACCACTTCTCTCCTTTCCACCTCTGCCCAGCGGGAAATCCCAGGCAGAGGACGAGAGAGGATCAGGGTTGTTCTCTCAATCCAAAGACTCTGTTAAACAAGCGGAGAACATAGTTATGCAGTTTTCTATCAACTGTGTTTGGAAGAATCACGAAGTGAAGTATTTACTGTGTATAAAAACAGATAAATAGCAAGGCTGGAAAAAAAAATAGTATTTTGGGGAAGCCTAAAAAGTTAAAGTTCTAAAGTAGTTTCCAAATGTAGGTTAGTGTGTCAGATGAAAGAATAAGATAAGTGTCTGGTCCAAGCCCTGCAGGTTGTAATATTGTCATCCTAGTGAAGTGGGAGTCAGGGTTAAAGTAACAACATGATTAAAACAAAAACAAACAGTTTTACATTTGTCATTTCAAAGGCAAAATGCATAGCATCCATTTATTTAAAACACAGAACGTAAAGATTCTCTGATTTACAGTCTCATATAACGGTAAAATGTAAATGTTATTTGGTTTTGGTCTGTTATATTATTTAACCAGGTAAGAAAAGTCTGTCGGTTGTTATGAGAATATATTTTTGTGCTATAAGAATTGTGAATGTTTTAATAAATGTTATAATATACTTTTTTCTTTTACCAGTTTTTTTTCAAATCATAATTGATGAAAATAACAATTAAATTTAGGTTTAAATAGAAGGGTTAGATCAGAGAAAGATCAGAGGAGAATGACCAGATTGGTTCAAGATTGGTTCAACACTAAGTGAAAAATGAAGAGGATCATCTCTAAACACATTTGCAGTTATTTAAATGAGCATAAACATCACTGTCACACATATGATATTGTATTATATTATATTACAATTATATTTATTCAACTTTATTTATTAGGTATAACTGTGGTGGCCTGTTTTTTTATTCAAATCTAATCAAACTGCTTTGAACAAACATACGCCCTGATTTAGTTAAACTAAAGGATTTTTCCCAATACCACCTTTATTCTTATTGTGTCTTGAAATTTTAAATTTATAAACAAATACTTAACATTTATTGAATACTTTTAAGGCCCCAACTCATCCCCACAGTGGCCACCAGGGGGTGTTATATAAGTCTACATCAACTGAAAGGCCACATTCATCTTGAAATAAATACAGTGCATGAAACATTCACATTTTGATCTATTTAATGTCATTTTACTGTTGTTACATCTGAATAAAGTCAGAGTTGAAGATGTGACTGAGAGTCACCGTACCCTGAACTCATTCTCCCGGTCCTTGGGCCCCTTGTGGAAAGGCCTGTCATAGTGGAAACGGCTGACGTTGTTTATGCGGTAGAAGCTCTTGATCCTCTCTGGCACACGCTCCAGCTGAGGCGCATCAGAAATGTCTGACACCGGAGTCACCGCATAGATCTGCAAATCTACAAGCCAAAGTGTCAAGGAAGTGACAGACAGAGACATGTGTAGAGACAGAAAAAAAAATGCTGACTGTCTCACTTTCTGACTCTGGAAAGTCAGCCTCAACATTGTGTTAAGCATTTCTGTTTATCTGGAATAACTTATCATTATTTTCCACAAAACTGAAACACATAAATAAAAAGCAAAAAACTAATTATTATTGAGGCTATACTTTGTGTAAGGCAAACAAATGTTATTTTGCTATACTATTTGCTATTTGCTATTCCTTCCCTTTTTCCTCTGACTTAAATAAAGGATCTTTTTCAGCCAACAGTCCTAAACAGCCTATTAAAAAAAAGATAATTTCATAATAATAAAACATTAAAATGAACAATAAAAAGTGTGTTTTACTAACTAAACAAATAGGATACACTGTGCATCACTCTGCAGGATGGTGTCATCAGGTTGGTTGGGATGCTGCATGGCAATGGCCTGTGGGAATTCTCCCAGCATCCTTTGCTGGAAGTCCTCTAGCCGTTCATAGTCATAACCACGACAGACAAACTCTTTATTCTGTAGAGCAGAGAAGAAATCAAGAGGATGTTTACTAGAATGATTCTGGTTAGATTCAGGTAAAAAGAAAATGTAACCAAAACCAGAACACAATGATTTTTTTTTAATGTATGTAATTATCTTCTTACAAACAATGTATTATTTTCACATTCTGATCAACAATACTATTTCATACTTTTTAAATTGGTGGGCTGATATTGAACAACAGGCAAGACAAAAAAGTTAAAATAAAAAAAGGAAATTAATTAATTAATTAATTTGTTCAAATTACTTTACCCATGTATAAATGAATTCACCACCTTTTTGCCAAAAGAGAAAACATGGCATCACCATCACCTTCAACTATCTCTGGCAAAATTATTTAGTGAGTTTTGGGTGAGTTCTCTCAAATGAAAAAATTTCCTTTCACTGTCTAAATGCTTTTTGTTTGAAGCAGCACTCAGTCATGTCAAATTAGTAGATTTTGACTTTTGGAGAATAAACAGCACAAAACAATAACCTAGACAGGACATTATGTTTCTTTCAAGATTTATACATGCAATAGAGGACTTTTGATTCCATTTAGTTTGACTTTGCTTTGGATTTGACTTTGATTTCAACAAAAAGCCACTACAGCTATTTTGACCATTTGTTGGGGCCACGGTGGATCAGTGGTAAAGCAAGTCATCATTCAACTGGAAGGTCACAGTGGATATATTTACAGATAAAAAATTGTACTAAGTATGATGACATCCATGTATGGATGTACGACATCATGATGTAGTATAGCCAATTATAATTAGATAGACTGTATTAAGTGTCGGGTTTTTTAGGAAATTCAGGTATAACAATGTACTGGTACAGAATTAAAATAGGTAAAATCAAGAACAGGGTGAAATTAAAATAAACAGATAGAACAGATCTAAAAGGAAAACAATTAGAGAATTGACTATATGCACAGAGTGTGTCATATACAACTTCCGCTAAAATTTAAGCCAGCTCCTTTATTTCTAGTCAGTGGCTGTCCAGGGAAAACTTGGACTTTTTAATTTAACGTAAGCGATTTACATTTGTGAAAACATTTACATTGTTGATATAGTAGTTAGTCCTGGGGGGACTGACTATTGGAGACGCCTACTGTAGAACATCTCTGCATCTTAAGCTGACAGTTTACTAGAAATAGTCGGCCTGATTATTAAAAAAGCAGAGACAGTAGTCAAATGTGATTATTATATTGCATAAGGCACCTCAATTGAAGATTGACTTGTCTGCCTCTTTGTTCATTACATCTTAAGTCAGAAGTCTCTCCTAACAATAAAATAACACTTAGATTTAACTACATACATAGTATAGTACAGTATAAGGCCCTTTTTCACCATTGGTACTTTTTTCATTTAATAATTAAAAAACCTTGGTGCGTTTCCACCAAAATTACCTGGGTAAATTTAGTACATTTCTTGCGATTAGGGACTTTTCAGATTACCAGGAACTTTAGTGGGGGGCTGTGTGGAACACAACTTGCAACTGTTTCTGTGTTGCGAACATAGCGATTTTGTCACTATATTTAGCGAGTATTCAGACCCTCTAGCGACTCTTTTTCAAAAAAAGCAACTAGCGATAAATCTAGTGTCTTTTTCTTGTGTTATTTGAGACTTTTGGAGACAGTGACATGAGAGCATGTATCGCTCTAAAGGTCTTTGCACACCGGACGGAGGGCACGAGCGAGTGATTCCGATGTGACACAGCCTCACATGCACATCACGCACTATGTAAAGACTATTTACATTGTAGATTCTCACTGAACTATGAATGAACACATAATATCTTCGATATTATGGAATTATGTAGTAAACAAAAAATGTGAAATAACTCTAAATATGTTTTATATTTTAGATTCCTCAAAGTGCTTTGTTGACAGTGCTGCAAAACCCTTGGCCTTCTCTCAATGAGCTTCATGATGTAGTCACCTGAAATTGTCACTTCATAGGTGTGCCTTGTCAGGGTTCATTTGTGAAATTTCTTGCCTTATTAATGGGGTTGGGACCATCAGTTGTGCTGAGCAGGAGTCAGGTTGGTACTCAGCTGGCAGCACTATTTGACAACTGTTAGAATTCATATTATGGGAAGAACCAATCACCAAGTAAAGAGAAACGACAGTCTATCATTACTTAAAAAACTGAAGGTCAGTCAGTCCGGAAAATTGCAAAAATGTTGAATGTATCCCCAAAGTGCAGTTGCAAAAACCATCAAAAGCTACGAGGAGTGTCCTGCTCGGCCACACCGGGTTGGAGTTCCCCGAGAGTGATGCTGGTGAGGACAGGGTCCATACACAAGAGATTGGCTTGGCGGGCTAGTCTCCAGTGGAGGCTCTTCGCTGTGAAGCAGACACAAAGCAGGCATGTCCAGGCCAAGACAAGCGGAGCAGGTGTGTTCTGGTGTGTATTCCTGCCAGGAATGGCGTTTCCACAGGTGCACAGGTGAGTAGCATGCCCTTGCATCATAGTTTAAGCTAGCTTTGCAACCATATCCATTCCAGCTGGAAGAGGGAGACTTATATGGCGTGATAATCCTCTTAGTTAGCTCGAATCGAAGTGAAAGACCAGAATGGCGCATGCCTATGGTGAAGGCAGTCGGCTCATGGTGTCAGGTTACCTGGCAAAGGAGGTGTTAGTTCTGGTTTAAGGTCCTTTATTTAGTAAGTTAGCTCGGCACCATGAATGTAAGCTTGCTTTGCAAGAGAGAAGAGGTGTTTGAATGACGAGTAACCCTGTGTCAGGCTTATTTAAGGGCAGGTTCCTGACGCAGACATCTTGACGTTACTCAGGGCTAAGATAATGGTAAGATAAAGTGCTTCTGTGAATACACAAGGGGGTATCCCACAGTGAGACATCGAAACAAATGCTAAGAAGAGGAACTGTGCTTTGGTCTGATGACTCTAAAATTGAGATCTTTGGTTCCACCCGCCGTGTCTTTGTGTGACACAGAAAAGGTGAACAGATGGTCTCTACATGCATGGTTCCCACCGTGAAGCATGTAAGAGGAGCAGTGATGTGTGGGGGTACTTTGCTGGTGACACTGTTGGAGATTTATTCAAAATTGAAGGCACACTAAACCAGCATGGCTACCACAGCATCCTGCAGCAACATGCCATCCCATCTGGTTTGCGTTCAGTTGGACCATCATGTATTTTTCAACAGAACAATGACCCCAAACACACCTCCAGGCTGTGTAAGGACAATTTGACCAAGAAGGAGAGTGATAGAGTTGTGCCAGATGACCTGGCCTCCACAGTCTCCTGACCTAAACCCAATTTAGACGGTTTAGGATGGACTGCAGAGTGAAGGCAAAAAAGCCAACAAGTGCTCAGCATCACTGGGAACTCCTTCAAGACTGTTGGAAAACCATTTCAGATGACTACCTCATGAAGCTCATCGAGAAAATGCCAAGAGTGTGCAAAGCAGTAATCAAAGCAAAGGGTGGCTATTAAGAAGAATCTAAAAAATATAACATGTTTTGAGTTATTTCACACTTTTTTGTTTACTACATAATTCCATGTGTTCATTCATAGTTTTGATGCCTTCAGTAAAAATCTACAGTGTAGAAAGAAAAACCATTAAATGAGAAGGTGTGTCCAAATTTTTGACTGGTAGTGTATGTCTGTGAGCAGAGCGGGTTTCACACACACACACGAACACACACACACATGCTGCTGTGATGTCGGTAAAATTGTTTTGAAGCTTGATTTTCACTCCCATCATCTCACTGAAGCACCTTTACAACCCCCCTCTACAAGTTTATAATTGTTTTATAGTTTATTCTTTATAAACATGAAATGGGTTTTGAGAAACAAACACAACCAAGCGATCCGCCAGTGTGTAAAATGTTTTGACTATACATCATCAACAACACTCAAGAACATTGAGGTGTGGTGGAAACACAAACTACACAGATTACCAGAAACTTCTTTTCCCGGGTAAGTATAGTATAGTATAGTATGATAATAATATACAGGTAATAAGGAAATTATGACTGGCTTCATGCATTTAGGGATAGATTTTTATCCCATTTCATCCCATTATGACATGATTTTCCTCCCCGGGCATTTTGTCCTGTACAGTCTACTGTAGCTGACAGTCTGAAGCATGACAGAGCAGAGTGAGTGGTTGCATCAGCAAAATCAATGCTGTGCCATGAAAGACAAGAGGAGATGAGATTTCCTGAGTCTTACCCTGAGGAAGAAAGGAAACTTCCTGCCATAGAAGCCCATTCGGAAAAACTCTGGTTCAATCCTCTGCTGTTCAATGATGTTGTCGTAATACGCTGCCTCCATTTTCTGTCACAGAGTGATAAACACACAGAGGAGTTAGGATGAGTAATGATTTAATCACACACATTATTTCACTCTCTGCATTTCCTGATGCGTGTGGGTGTGTGCACAGGTAATTAGGGTATTGTGTTTGACACAATGCACACTTTGCAGTGGCACCATAGAGGATGCTTGTTTAATAATAACAGTGGGAAGAGGACGTACACAAGACTTCACTCACCCGTATCCAGCTGAGGCTCTGATAATCATATAACGTCTCATACTGGAACGCCAGCTCCCGGCACAGAGAGATTCCATATTCCCAGCACTGCAAAGTTAAATATGAAAGTGATAAAGGATTAATGCAAAAATTGCTGAGGCTCAATTTATCATTTAAAATCAGCACATGTTGTTAACAATTATCAAGTTTGGAAACTTAGGATCTTTGTAAAAGTTTGGAGGACTGGCAAATAAATAATCAACTTAGATGATAATGAATACTGAAAAATACAAAGGCACAGAGATTATTATTTATTGCTCTAGAGTTTTTTTTTCACAAAACTTAAAGTCAACACAGGGTGATGGCATGGACTGACATGGTAAATGGTTTGTACTTATATAATGCTTTTCTAGTCTTGATGACCACTCAGAGGGCTCTAATTTCGTGGCGCAGCGCATGGTGGCACAGCCCACGCAGTGGTAATTTCGTCCGGCGCAACACCGTGCGCAGCAAATTTGTCAATTTCGTAGACCAAGGCAAGCAGAGATGGGTGTGGCTGCGCAAAAGGGGGAAGTGTGGAAAGATTCAGCTTAGCACAGTAACAATTTCATGCCAAAAGGCTGCGCTGAAGGTGTGTTTTCGCCAGCTCCAACCTGGCCGGGCTCTAATTTCGTAGACAAGGCGAAGCGCAGCCGGTCTAGTGGTAATTTGACTGACTGGTGCACAGTGTGCACACGTCACCAAAACCTCACAGGCAGATTTACAGAATGTCAGGCACATTTCAATGCAATTAATAATCACAACAACCACTATTTAATCTAACTATCTGAATCGGTGCATACATTTATATCTATATCGGCTGTCACATCTGATGTCAGATCAAAGGTGGTTGGCACATGTAATGGAATTTCATTAACGCAGCTGAAACTGTGATGCAAACTAATGACCACATCTCTCTCAGCCAACCACAAACAGCCTCAGCATCAGACAGTGAGGATATATTCGGCTTTTCTCATCTCTGCATTCTTTGTGGTATTTGTGTACTACACATTATAGCACACAACATGCAGGCAGAGCAGCAGAGCGCATGGGCCTGGAGAGATCACCTGGCTGCACAGCTCTGTCCTTAAATGTTCCTGTTTATATATTTTTGGCCACAATTTACTCAATCATAATGATCATAATTCAGTTGGGTAAGACAAGTTCATTTCACATGCAAATACTAGTGAAAAGGGCAAGACAACAAGCTTGGCAATGCATCCTTTATGCACAGTTGCTTCTGATTTTATCCCCATTATACACAGTATTTGTATGTTATCTGTGCACACTACCACAGGGTTTAAATATAGGTTACTAAACATGAGCTTCTTTATCAGTGGAAAAATATGTTCGCAATACTCTTAATGCCAACCTCAGTCCCACCAAAGCCCTCGATGTTTATGGCTGAAAGGGTGGAGGGCGCAATGTTTTCCGCCGAGCTCATGGCCATACTGGTAGAGGGGCCGCCCCCAGTGCTTTTGTTTGGCCCTTCTTACATCATTGAACCATTTTTTTTTTTACACTGGGCAACTGTTCTTAGTATGTCAGGGTAAACCTGATTAATTAATATTGGTAACATTTTGCATCATCAGCCCGTGGAGGTCTGTTCGTTTGACCATATGTTCGGCCATTGCAAGCTTGGACCTCCCGGACCAGAACATCAGTTTTCCTCCGTCTGACGCTGCTGCTGTCTCCTTCGTCCATGGCGAAATGAAACTTGCACTGCGCCTTACTGCAGCGCATTTAAAGGTGTGGTCCGTTATGATTTTGACATCTGATAAAGAGACACCCCCACCTTTGAGGGGCAGTAATAAAAGGAAGGGAAGATGCAGAGTAGATGAAGGAGGAGGCCATGTTTTTTGCTTCTCATCTGTACTGAGAGTGCAGAGGTCATTGTTCTCTCCAAAGTACAGCTAATTTAATTTTGTGGATGATCATCAGCAGGGAGGAGCGACTCAAGGAAGCTAATCTGACCCTTAAAGTATAATAGTGACAGCAAATGCTGCACACTACCGCATTTGCTAGACTGGGGTGGCCCCCCTTTTAAGAAGGGGGACTGGAGGGTGTGTTTCAACTACAGGGGAATCACATTCCTTAGCCTAGAGAGGAAGGTCAGTCTGATAGTGGAATCTCGAATTCAGTGTGTCATGGAACAGTGGACCAACTCTACACCCTCAGCAAGGTCCTGAAGGGTGCATGGGAGTTCGCCCAACCAGTCTACATGCGCTTTGTAGACTTGTATGTCCCTGGGGAGTCCTGTGGGGAGTATTATGGGAGTATGGGGCACCAGACCCTTGATAAGAGCATCCGGTCTATCTACGACCAGTGTCAGAGCTTAGTCCACATTGCCAGTATTAAGTTGGATACGTTTCCAGTGGGGGTTGGACTCCGCCACGGCTGCCCTTTGTCATAGATTTGCTTTTTGTGGATGATGTGGCCCTGTTTGCTTCATCGGGAAGCGATCTTCAGCCATCACTGGAGCAGTCTACAGCTGGGTTTGAAGCGGCTAGGATGAGAATCAGCACCTTCAAATCCAAGACCAAAGACGGAAAAGGGTGGAGTGCCCTCTCCGGGTCAGACATGAGATCCTGCCCCAAGTGGAGTTCTTGTCTTGGGTCTTGTTCACGAGTGAGGGAAGAATGGAGCGGGAGATCGACAGGCAGTAATGCAGGCTCTGCATTGGTCTGTCATGGTGAAGAAGGAGCTGAGCTGAAAGACGAAGCTCTTGATTTACGATCTAAATTCCCACCCTCACCTATGGTCATGAGCTGTGGGTAGTGACAGAAAGAATGAGATCACGGATACAAGCGGCGAAAATGAGTTTCCTCCCCAGGGTGTGTGTGCTCTCCCTTTGAGATAGGGTGAGAAGATCGGTCATTGAGAGGAGCCAGATGAGGTGGCACAGGCATCTGGTTAGGATGCCTCCTGGACGCCTCCCTGGTGAGGAGTTCCGGGCATGTCCCACTGGGTGGAGGCCCTGGGAGAGACCCAGGACTCCCTGGAGAGACTGTCTGTCGGCTGGCCTGGAAATGCCTCAGGATACCCCCAAAAGAACTAGACGAAGTGGCCAGGTAGAGGGAAGTCTGGGCTTCTCTGTTTAAGCTGCTGCCACGGAAAAGCGGCAGAAGATGGATGGAATTTTTATTTGCACTGCAGCTTTTTATACAGACTTTTACATCAATTAATTTTACTTACATTTTCAACACTTTTTTAATTATATCACTATAATTTTTATTTGTAACTAAGTATTTTTACCTTGTATTTTTGTTTTTATTTTTAAGTGCAAAGTTTTAGTGTCATACAAAGACGAACAAGACATATGACACGAACTAATCAAAACATTCAGAACACCGAGGGAAATCATTTTGTATCACAAAGAAGAGAAACACAGTACAACATTGCTTCCTGTAGTATAGGGCCACAAAAATCCATAGGTGGGAAATGAGGAGGAAGGGGGGCCTATAGAGAGCCAGCATAGTTAAACCATAGTTAAACTTTAAGGGGAAAGTCTATCAAAGCGTCAATCACTGCACCAAGGATATACAATGCAGAGTGAAATGAAGGGGGAAAAAAAAAAAAAAAAGGGGAAGGGTTCTATTCTACACTCTCGTTTACATACCAAAGCCATTTTGACCAGTACCTTTTGGGCTTTATTACGGTTCAATCTTAGAGAAAAAGTCTCCATTTCATATATCTTTTACAATCGCTGACCACTCTCCCACCGTCGGCGGCTCTCTGCTAAGCCATTTCCTAGTTATTGGTTTCTTGCCAGCTGTCAGTAGTATCTTTAATAGGTATTTATCCTGGGAAGTAAGGTCAGTTGGTAGGTTGCACAAATATACAGTTTGGAAATTATACTCAATATCAAAACCGAGGATTGAATTTATTTCTTGTACTATGTCTAGCCAGTAATGTTGAATGACCGAACAGCACCAAAAGATGTGACAGTGGTCAGCCATTACATTGTTACAATGTCTCCAGCACAGCCCCAATTCTGCTCTGCCACTTTTTTTCTTATTTTCTTCTAGGGGTAGTAAAAAAAACCTGATGACATTTTTCCATGCAAATTCCCTCCATTTCCCTGAACTGGTGGTAGCCACTCATCTTCTGTCAAAGTTATATTTGCTTCCTTCTCCCAGTTACATTTCACATATAATGTTGACATACACATATAATGTTTTTTGTGTAGTTGTAGGCATAAGTATAATCTGGAGATCACTTTCTTATGAATTTTACCTTTGTATGCTTCAAAGACAGTGTTAATAAGGTCCATGTCACCATCCTTTAGATTTTTAATATTTCTGTCAAAATGATGCCTAATCTGCAAGTATCTGTAGAAATCTTGTTTGTCTAAACCATGTTTTTCCTGTAATTGTTCAAAACTGTCCAGGCCTGTGTCAGAGGAAATTGCACAGTACGAAGTAATGCCTTTTTGGGTCAGTTCCTTAAATCTCATATCCAGTTGGGCTGGTAGGAAATCTCTGTCATGTTCAACCCACCTTAAAAGGCGAGTTTTCCTCTCTAAATTTGAGTTACAGACCTCTTTGAACCAGACATTAAGGGGAGTTAGTGTATAATCTGGAGGGTTTTGTCACCCAGTAAGGATTGAAGAGGAATATCAAGCTGGTTCAACTCTAGCTCCTTCCATTTTGCATTACAATCATCCCAGCACCAATAGACAACGTATTGCAGCTGTGCTGCTTTGTAGTAGTCTTCGAGACATGGGAGTGACAACCCACCTTTCTGTTTTGGCAAATGTAATGTTTTATAATGCACCCTTGGTTTTTTATTCTGCCATATGAATCTGGAGATGATCCGGTTCCATTCATAAAACTGTTTAGTTGGTATTTCTACAGGTAATATACAGTCGAGGTAATATAACCATTTTTATAGTTTCTATTCGGTTGTGTAAATCGAGTGTCAAGTATCCAAATTGTTTTTAATTTTGTTTGTGATGATACCATAGTTAACAAGGGGCCTTCTGCAAGGAGTTTGCATGTTCTCCCCGTGGTGCGTGGGTTCTCACCGGGTACTCCGGCTTCCTCCCACAGTCCAAAAACATGCAGATTTGGGGACTAGGTTAATTGGACACTCTAAATTGCCCATAGGTATGAATGTGAGAGTGAATGGTTGTCTGTCTCTATGTGGCCCTGTGATGGACTGGCGACCTGTCCAGGGTGTACCCTGCCTCTCGCCCTATGTTAGCTGGAGATAGGCACCAGCACCCCCCGCGACCCCTAGTGGATAAAGTGGTAGAAAATGAGTGAGTGAGTGATACCATAGTTTGCATTGTATATACCTTCATAAGTCTTGGGGATATTAACACCTAGGTATTTCAAAATTCTGGTTTTCCATATAAACTTAAAGGTTTTACGTATATTTTCCTGGGGTGAGTAATTAAAAGAAAGAATCTGGGTTTTCTCTATATTCAGTTTGTATCCCGAATAGGAACCATGTTGTTCGAAGCTGGACTTTAGTTTAAGGAGACTGGTATCAGGGTCGGACAAAGTCGCCAGGATATAATCTGCGTACAGACATAATTTATATTCTCTTCCCTTAAATATGATTCCCATAATTTCTGGGTCATCCCTGATTTTTTGAGCAAGTGGCTCTATAAATAGAGCAAACAAGATGGGGCTCAATGACAGCCCTGTCGACATCCCCGCACCTAGGGGATTGTGCCTGAAAGACTGCTGTTTATTCTGATTCGGGTCAATGGTGAATTATATATTTGATTTAAAACTATAACTATAACTGTATCTTTAAGCCAAAGCGTTGTAGGGCCAAATATAAAAATTCCCACTGCACAGAGTCGAATGCTTTTCTGGAAACGGAGACCCTTTTCCTTTAGAAACTTTCTGATGGGGGTGTAAGCTCTCCTTTTCTTTTGGATCTCTGCTGGGTAGTCTTGGTCAAAATATAACCTCCGAATCTCTCCTTTTTGCCCGCTCCTTGGTTCTGAATTCCTGAAAGAAAGTAAATCACCACCGAGCGGGGGCTGGCATTCTGCGGTGGTTTGGGGCCCAGTGCACGGTGACAACGCTGTAAGCCCAAATCCATGTCTTGAAGCGGCAGCTCAGTTTTAATAAGACTTTCAATAAACTCTTGCAGGTTGCCTCCTTCCACGTCCTCGGGGATCCCATATATTCGAATATTGTTTCTTCGCGAGCGTGCCTCTAAGTCAGTCAGTTTGGTTTGCATTTGTTCTTGATTTTTCAGAATTTAAGTTAGCACCTCATTTGCCGCAGCAGTCCATTCCTCCATGTCGGCAACTCGCTGTGTTGCTTCTTCAGCTCTGTCTCTTGTTTCTTTCAGATTCACAATTTTGTTCAATTTTTCATTAACGTCTTCTCTGAAACTAGCCAAATTTCTCTTCATATCTCTGGTGAGGTTGTCACTAAAGCAACCTAGTTCCACCTTCACATCTGTGCAAATAGCCTGTATTTATTTGTGTATGTCCCCGATGCTAGCTTGCAGGTTCTCCATTGCTAATGACTCGTGTTCGTTGTTAACTTCACCGCTATTTTTTCCTGTCGGGGCTTCTTTTACTTTTTGTTGGTTCTGGGTTGATTTGCTCCTAGTTATTCTTGTCATTGTCCCCCGACATAGTAATTTTCAGGATTTCGTGGGTTTAAGTAGCTCTAGTTAGGTGATTTAGCGAATCAGACCAGGAGCACTTATTCAGCACGTCCGCTCACCTTGACGCCATAACCGGAAGCCACCTTGTGGTATTTCTAAATTAATTTTGTTAAAGGATTAGTAGGGTTTGACCACTACTGTGGCAATAGTCACTAAAAATGTATAAAGATGAATAAAATGCTTATAAATGTCTCAGGCAAAACAATGCTTTTAAATCCTGTGAAGGGCTGCAGCACAGATGCAAACGGAATATTATAAAAAACAGAAAAAAGAAAAATGAATTTATACTAATATTTTCATCCAGTCTTTTTTGTTATGAATATATTTATAGAATAGGCCTTTAATATTTCAGTAAAACATTGTTAAAGGATATCGTCAGATCCACTTGCCTTGCCCTTGTTGAAGTAGTGGAGGATTTTACGGCTCAGGTTCTCCTTGCGTTGCCACTCACTTTGACAGGGATAATGGAGGAAATCCCTGAGTGGCCGGTCCTCCCATTGCAGCAGCTCCCAGTACAACAGCAGAGTGAACGCTGCCTCTGTGGCAAGGAGGTACAGGTCAAAGGTCAATGTAATAAAAGTCTGCTCTCAAGTAACACTGCAGATGTTTTGTCTAGATATTTTGGGTCGAGTGTTTTGCACACAGGAAATGATTTGTTTCATGTCAAAACAGATACAACAAGATAAAGAC
This sequence comes from Brachirus orientalis, assembly GCA_016785285.1. NCBI lineage: Eukaryota > Metazoa > Chordata > Actinopteri > Pleuronectiformes > Soleidae > Brachirus > Brachirus orientalis. The sequence continues at coordinate 3,282,894 of JAFBJR010000150.1, forward strand.
AACTGCAAACAGGTTGGAGTTTTACTGAAAACACAAGGAAGCATTCTGGTTTACTGGAATCTACTGGAACTAGAATCATAGTACTGCTTGATAGAGCCTGGTTTCAGGAGAAATATGAATACAAAAAAATGTTACATAATTTTTGTTCACAAAGACCAAACTGAAGCAGAATAATCACATCATTTTAATACAATGCAGCTTTAACAACATGAAATTATGGAGCTCCTTTGTGTCTTACATCTAAATCACAGTTTTTATGAGAAAACCCCTGTCTCTGTGGTCAAAGGAATAATATAGTGAGAGAAGAGTCAGAGCAAGGCTTATAAAAGATGAATATTAATTTGGGATGGTGTACAATCAGTAAATAGTGACAAGTTTAAGCCAAAAGGTTGTCTATTACAGCTTTAAGGCTGCACCTTGGTAAGATAATTATTCTGCTAATTAAGTGATACCTGTGCTAAACAAAACCTTTAATCTCACAGATACAAACGACCCAGTATCTATGTTACCTGTGAAGTCCTCTGCTTGTAGATGTAGGTCACAAAGCTTATGAATGTAACGGATGTACATGTCCTCCTTGTTAACTTCTGACTTGTAGAAGTTCTGGGATTGTATTAAAAAAAGATAAGTATTAAAAAAAAATCAGCAAACACATACATAGAAATATATATATTTTTTTAAAAATCCAACATATGTCATGAACCTCTCACCATAAGGTTGACAGAACCACCAATTTTCTTGTTCTCCGTCTCGTCTCCTTTCATGCAGTCCCTACACATGGAGAAACAATCTCATTGCTCTGCAAATGAATGACATAATCTGAGAGTTACAATGTACGATATAGTCTCTATAGTATACCTGTAATCCAGTAACCGCTCAACAAGCCTTGTGACTGATGTAACAAATGAGATCCCAGTCTCTCTCCAGGTCTCCTGCTCTATCTTCTCCAGAAGGCTGCTCAGAAAATAAAGAGATAGGTGTTAAAACTAAATAAGTACATAGACATTAATCAAAATGTCTCTTGGCCTTGGTTGTGATGTCTCCTCACCTTGGGTAAGGACCAAACAGCTGTGTTCTAAAGTGTGGCAAGATAAGTATGTTAGAATAGTACAAGAACAGGCATTACTCAAGCATAGCAAACACAGGTTTTATGCTTACAAAAGGCTGAAGAGCTCTCTGTGATTATCATCGCCTTTCCCATCTGATACCATGCTGTCCAGCTTGTCCATCAGCTCTGCTTCCACCTACACACATTCACACATTGTGGGTGTTACATTATGTGACACAAAAACCTCAATAACTGCTGCACTACATAAATCTCTTTCTTTTGACATAATAACATCCTAATCACCTGTTTGAAGTTGCCATTTTTCCTCTGCTCCCAGTCCATCATGTCATGGAAAATTGGAATCATGATGTTTCGGACCTCGGTTTGAGGGACAAGGGTGACCCCCAGGAAGGGTCCCATCATTCCTGGGATGAAGTGGGGCTTGTTGTCACCTAGATTACAAAAGGATTCACATATCAGCTGTTTCGATATAAGACAGAGTTTAAGTTTTTACCAGATTATGTTGTTCATATTTTAAGAATGCAACTGGAAATTGACTCAGTAATGTGTTGATAAAAAAAGGAACATTTCAAGAACATGAAAGGCAAAGGGTTTCTCCTGGGACAATTCTGCAGAAAGCAGGATACTAGCTCACTTATAACAGATTTCCCTCTGTATTCTCACATGGGGTCAATCAGGAATCTTTTGAAAATTTGACGTGGAGCTGGGGCAAGCCCAAGTTTTCATGGGGCCCTTTATCAATGTCAGTAATAAAGCAATAAATTACATGATGCTTCTGGGGAATTACATGATGCTTCAGCCTGGCATGTTCATGTCCTTATATTGGCCTTAATCTTAGTAGTCTCAGAATGGTCTTGTGTCGATTTTCACTTAGTATTCAAAATGGCACAATAATAAAAGGTGAATATGGTGTCAGCCTATTAAGAAGTAACTAAATAAAACAATAGACAATTTATTTATTGTAACAATGACAATGACTTAACTAGTTTTGATTAAGAAAAATATAGAAACAAATAAATAGCTACAAAAAACTATAATAAATTATTATCATTATCATTATCATAATATCATTATCATTACAACAACGAATAACTTAGTACTTACTAAAACAGCACCTCATTAATTCACAAGTAAGTGCAAATTCACAAAAGACAAAATTAAATAAAAAAATAATAATAAATAAAGAGATGAAAGTGTAGCAAGATAACAAATTATTTAAGAACAATATATGTCTGATTACTATGAAAAAGTTGCAGATGACATATTGTTATCAATATATTACAATCAATTAAATAAAATAAATAAGACAATGACATGCTCTAGGGGGGCTCCTGGTGGTCATGGGACCCTAAGCAGGTGCATAGTAAACTTGTGTTGGGCCATCTCAAAATGTCCAGCTTTGGAGTCTCTCCATAAATGATGATGACACACCTAGTTTTTGCCACATGCTGAAGAGCTCATATGCCATCATCACTCTCATATCTCCATATCTACAAGGAAAAGGGAGGACAGTGAATGTGGAGAGTTAAGTTAAAGAAAAAATGCTAATGTTGAAGAGTAAACAAATAAATGGATATGAGGTTGTTTCTTACTTGTCAAGAACTTTCTTTCTCTTAACAGGACCAAGCGCCTCCAGCTGCAGACTGGGCTGGTTGATGTATAAAACAGTGAGACTGAAAAAGGAGTTCCACACCTGACAAGAACAAAAGAAAGTTTGTATTATACCAAATCAAATTAATTTTAAAGATTAAATATTTTATGGTGCCACCACTCTCTTATTGTTGGGACACACACCTTGAAATCAAAATCGGCCTCTGAGAAGTTCTTGTGCAGCGCTGGAGACAGAAACTGTGTTGTCACTACGATGGTGCTGCAGAATGCAAACATTACACAGTCAGCAAAAAATAGATTAAGTAAAATGCAACACAAGTGTCACCTTCTCAAGCGTGTCTGATCTAATAGCAGGCTGTATGTATATCCTTGCCATCTCTGTGAACAACAGGAAGAGGAAAAACAGACTCACTGACTAGTTAGAAGCCTCATGACACTCCAGTCTCGGGGGAAGATAGTCAGTTTCATTAGATTGCGAAAGACGCAGAAGATCTTCAATAGAAACTCCTGCAAGAAGATATTGACATTAAGTTTCTTAATGTTAAAGCTATGTAGTTAGAAAAATGCTGCAATCTGCAATGTGTTTCAATGATTTCCCCACCTTTAGCTCCTCTTTGCTGTGGAAGTTGTTTAGTAGATGGTGAAAATGGATCTCTGTCATTTGTTGGAGAAGAGAGAGAAGACAGGAAACATACTCTCCCTGACAAAAGAGACAATTACAGATATGGACAAAGAATAAATCAACTTAAAATAAATGCATAAAAGCACCACTAGTTTTGATGGCACATGAAAGAGTGGAGGCTTACCGTTATCTCGGCAGTGCACTGGGGACAACGTTGTCCTCTAGATGTCTCCACAGAATGAGACTTGCTCATGATGGAAAGCAGCGTCTGCAGCAACACGTCCAGAAGACTCTCCACCATCATCTCCACCTCTTCCTGAACTGAAGATTCCTAGGACACGAGGAAGCAGAGAGACCCTGATGTCAACCACAGATATGTTAATACAGCAACATAACAATCAGCTGCATTATGATGGTGTGGAAATTATACATTTTTTGAACAAGGGCTTTATTTGCCCTATCAAATAAAGATTTCCAGTTTTATTGAATGTTGGGAAATAATGTTTCTTCTGCCAGGGCACTGCCAGGGTTCTTCAAATCAAGATTAAGAATTTTTAAGACTTCGCTTACACTTACACTTACAATGAAATTTAATGCCAACTGCACTATCATAAAAGTATAAAGGATATATTACAGGATTATTATGGATCCTAAGAAGAAATGTATTATTTACCAAGCTGTGTTGTGATGATTCTTAAAAATATTTTATTTCTTAAAGTACATATTAAAAAATAATTTTCAGATATGATTTCCAATAACCTGTAACATTTCTCTAATCTGAAATCCTTCAACACTTAAGTGGAATTACAGAAATGGTAGTTGTGTGTGCTACGAATGCATAGCTGGTCATTATCTCTTTTATGGAGACATTAAAAGTCCTAATCATGTGAATTTTAATGGCATTCTATGACCCCCACTAATTTATTGTTGTGTCATTTAATATAAAACACACCATTGAGCTTGTCTTGATTATTGAAAAGATGCTGCCGAGGATCCCAGAACAGATGAGCAGCTCCCTCTGCTGGCGCAGATGCAGGTGGATATGATGCAGAACTACCGGCAGCAAAATACTACGAGACTCTTGAGGCAAAAAATACAGGAAAAATCAAAAGAGAAAAAGTGAGGATGAAAATGAAAAGCCCTGTTATACACATTAGGCTGATTTGTTAACTTTCACACGTGTCTCACCGGGGAAGAAGAAGAGACGGCTCTCGACTGTGCGAGCAATGGACTGCAGTTTCACGACATCCATGGACTGTCCAATGTCCACTGTACTGGGCATGCTCCCCAGTGTCCCCCTGACATATTCAGCTACTTCCTGAACGGTGAACATCTGCAACAGCTCATCAAAGATGTCAGGGAAACTGTTCAACAAAGCAGCCTGGGTGGAAAACAAAAACAAAGAGGACTTTAATAGATTTTATAAAGACATACAGTGTACGAAAACATGACAGAGAATTTGACATGTTGCATTATAAACACGGCCCATATCTGAGTGATGCTGACATGACACAGGAAAGCGCCACTTAATACAATATTCAAAATCATGCTTCATTCATTAATGATCGTGTTACTTTAGAGTGAATTGTTCAAAAGAACATGTTGCACTTCCATTTGTTTGCAGAGGGTATGCAGCTAGATGACATACATGCAACTTCACCCCAATTGCCAATGAACTACATACATTGAATCTTTAAATGAATAGTTGGGGTTATTTGAAGTGGGGGTGTATGAAGTACTTGTACATTGTCAGTGTGTTAAATACAGTGGACAACATTCAGTGCATTGAACTGCAAACTGTAATACAATCTAAAATAAACTGAGGCAGAAGTGTGGTAGCTGCACAAAAGTAAGCTCAACTGAAAAAAATGTATACTTCATTTCATAAAAGGCTTTTGAATCATGAATAGTGGTTTATGCTGCATCTAGACATTACTTTTCTATGGAACTATATTTTCATACTACATTACTATGCACATGAGGGAAACTAACCAAACCATACATCAAATACATATGTTAAATTAAATAAAATAGCAATGGACATTTATATGTAACGTCTTATGAATTAATTATTTTAAAAAGAGGCTTGCACACAAATGAGAGCAATGCTGTTGCCATGCACGTACATTGGGAGTATACATTTATCAAAAAATGAAGGTGTTTGCTATTAAAAAAATCTCACATTTTTTGATAACTCCCATCATCAAACAAAATTCCAGAATTGGTGAAATACAGGTGGTGCACTTCTCTGTATTTTCTTCAGGTCTGAAGTCTTGACACTGCATATTTTATCCCCACACATGCATTGAGCTGCATAACTGCTGTGAGGTAAAATTGCTGCTCCATTGTCCTTGATTTCTTTGTTGAATGTGTTACTTAATTCAATGAGGCTGCAGCAAATTCACAGTCAATCTGTGAAGGACATACTCTTCTGGTTGCAAAATGAACTACTAGTATGAAGCCATAATTTAACCAGTGCCTTGTCACTTGCAACCAGGCTCCTATTAGATGATACCAGCTGTCAATCACAGTGGTGCCCAGTCATATGTGCTTTACTTAATCATCTATTTTAATCCATTTAATGAGAACACAATTTACAAAATTGGCATCATGTTCTACTAAAGAAGACCTTAAACTAGTTATTGAGACCATTAACTTCACAGGAAAATGTTTACTGACATTATAAATCGAATGTGGAACTGCCCCTGAGTGGCTAACTGCTACTTCTTTTCTACTTCCTGGACTTCTCTTTTCAAACCAGATGACTAAGACCACTTTTATACACAGTCTATATTTATTACAACTGTTTTCTCTACTGTCTCTCTTTGTGTTCCTGTTCTCCAATCTCCTTCTCCGAAAAGGCCACAGCATGATGAACACTGCCTACTGTATGTATCACACTGACAATAGAAAAGAACCTCATACACCCTAAGTTGAAAATACAAACTATCCATTTCATCAGTTTATCAGTTTAAAAGCAGTGTTCACAAGACCTTTCTTTGTTGAATCTCAGTTTGTCCATATTCAGCCTGAAATAGTTAAACAGCCAAATCCAAACCACTCACTGAGGTTCTGAGGTTGTCGGACCAACCTGGTAGCATGACCACAGAGAAGCATGCAGCTGATCACATCCCTAAACTGTCCAAGAGCAAGCCATGGATGGGGCAATGGGGACAGGTGAGGGATTAAACCATCAGTTACAAAATGAAATGTGGAATAAGTAACAAGGATGAAATGAGAAACAAGCAAATAATTAAAATTAATTCAAAAGATAAATGTATGAAAAAAAATCAATATAAACAACAAAAGACAACAAAAAGACAAAGCCAAGCAGGTGATGTTAGAGAGTGAGGGGTAAACTATCTGACCTGTGTGAACACCAGGTTCTCTGAGCTGCGGCTGTCCAGGCTCAGGACGAAGCGTATGGACTGGAAGAGCTCCTGTATGCTCACTCTGAACTGCTCCTCCTCCATCCCACAGGTGGCTCTTGAGTACAGAATACGAGACTGGACGATGAACTTGAACAGGTACTCCAGAGCCTGTAGTTTAAATGTAGACAGACATATTCAGTCAGCTAATGTACATGTCTTTATGCACTACTGACACAGAGTAAGAGCAGAGTCTTGAATGGGTTTGTAATAGGAAATCAATAGAAAAATGTCAATTTTCAAGTCTGGAAAAGGAGTCAATCCTTTGTGATGAATCATTTCATCACAAAGGAAAATCAAAAACCCATTTGGAAATGTTACACCCCTTGCTTAAGAGGTTTCTTATGACTTCCTTTCATTAACTTTTCTCTCAGCTGGGAATTCACTTCCTGAGGTCTCAAACAGCATCACATTACTCTAAATCATCCTCCTCAAGGGTTCACAAGTCTTATGAATAACTCTGAGCAGAAGAAGCCAATACAGAAATTAAACTGGATGGAAAAGTATGTGTGTAATACTTTACCCTCATGGCCTCCTGGATGTGGTCCTGCCGGACGACCTCAGCCGAGCGGTCCATGTACCATTTCAGACATCGAATCAGCTCTCTACAAAAATGGTGAGCGTCAGTTTCACATGTAAATATGTAGGTATTTAAATTAAAATTTTCTTAAAACTCTCTTAAAATGTAATGTAAATGTAGTCATACTTGTACGCCAAAGCTCCAGCAAAGTGGTTTTGGATGTAAGAGTCCATGACAGGTCTGAAGTGGTAGAAACGGCTGTCCCTGAGTAGGTTAATGATGAACACCTGAACACATGTATAACAAGATAAATATTATCTCCTCTGCTTTAAGGCACAAAACATAATTTAAAGGTATAATAGGTAGGAAATGCATAGTATTACATCCTAAAATGATGTGATACACAGAGAATATCTGTTAATGTTTTGCTTTTTTTGTGGCCTGTTGTGCCCCCACCACCAGCCACCCAGTAAAGCAGATCCTAGCCCACTGACAACCTGGGTTGCCAGAAGAGTTAGCTATGGGTCAAAATGCCTAACATTACTAAACCCTAAAAGGCCACACCTCTCAAACATGATCCCAAAAGAGGAGAAGGGTTGAAAGGGCTGAAAGCAGAGGGGAATTTGATCAGAGACGCAGATGAGGTTGATTTTCATCTGGACAAGTATGTTGGGCTGCAATGATTGATCAATTGATCTTTCATAAATCACTTACTAAATTAATTGCCAACAATAATCAATAATCTAAATTAATAATCTAAATTAATTGCCAACAATAATCAGTGTTATAATATTTTTTTCAAATACTGTAATTTAAAAATGTTCTCAGATTTTTCAAATTCTTAAATTTGAATATTTTCTAAAGAAATCATTAAAATTGATTCATTTTTGTTTGTGGACAACAAGACATCTGAAAACATCATCATTTGAAGGTTTAGGAAACATCAATCAACATTTTTCTACAATTTATGGAGCAAACAACTAATGGATTAATTGAGAAAATACTCCACAGATTGTCCAATATTAAAAAAATAAAAGTTGGTTGCAACTCTACAGCTAAGCGACTGAGACTTATTAGTCTCTCTAATACACCTTTTGGAGCATATTTTACATATATACTGCATGTTTGTCAATTTTTGTTGCTTATTTCTCCTCTCATCATGTAATAATACTCTTCTGCTGCCTGGAATAGACACTTCAATCTCTGTTGGTGGTGTTGGTGACATAAACATTAACCAAACAGATACAATATTTTATAAATAAAACAGTTGGGGAAGTTACATCTGTATATGTGTATGAGTATGTGCATAAACACAGTGTTAGAGCTCCCTAGTAACTTCCTGGCAACCAACACACTATCGGCAGTTTTACATATTTTACCTATAGCCACTTTAATGTTAGTACACTGTTCTTAAAATTTCCTACCAGTGACTGGAAAACCAGTGGTCCATATTTATCAGTGTTGTCATCTAAAAGACAAAAGAGTGTATCCAGGACATCTCGCAAGAACTGTGAAAAATGAAAAAAAAAAAAAGACAACAGTCACACGCACATTACACACATTAGAAATTGAAGTTTTCTCATCCACAAACAGTCCTTAAGTATTAACTTGGATTTTTAACAGTACTAAATACAGTAGCACATGTTTTATTTAAGTGTTTGTGAATCCTTAAGAAAGCTGTAAAATAATAATCGATAAAATCAGACTTGATTTTATGGATTATTAATTTTAGCTCATCAGTTTTAGCTCATTTAGCTCATCTTGTGTTTCATCAAAGATGTCCAGTGCATCAAACAGTGTTTAGTTAAATATTCTGTACATCCTTCACATCATCAGATAAATGAGGACAGTGACCTTGACAATCTCCTCTCCGCTGATCTGACGCAGTCGACCAAGGATGTCCAACACCCTGTCGGGATGAGCCTTCCAGTTCAGGAGAGCCAGAAGGTCAACTGAAAAGAGAATCACAAAAAATCAAGCTAAAATAGAAATGTAGGATGTAGAGTGAGTGCCATGTGAGATTAGATCAGATTACCATTCTGTGTGAGTTTGGTGGAGCAGAGTATGGTGGAGACCCAGAAAACCTCTTTGGGGCTCCTTTGGAAGGGCAGGTTGGCTGGCAGGTTGGAGCAGCTGTTGAAGTCCTCTTTACAACAGGGCAGACTCAGGTAAAGTCCCTGGTTACTAAAGGTGGCATTTTCATCACACTGGAGAGGATGGACACCAGAGTCTCAGAGAATAATCATCAGGGCTTAGAGACATTTAAAGCTGCTGTTAGTGAAATACTTTGGTTAAAAGTTGAAAAGCTATTCACACCCATGCAGCCATGAATAAATACATTTGTCTAGGAAGAAAAATCCAGTGTAGCAAGAGTCTGGGAAAGGGTTGTAACAGCAGATGACATTGAAACTGATGCAACAGATAAATCCCACCCCCTCCTGCCTGCTCTCATGTCAAAGCCCCACCCTCAAATCAAACAGAATACAGTGTGAGTTACAGAAAGAGACAGCTTTGTTGATCTATACTGACCATATCTTGTCTGAATTACCTGTGAGAAAACCAAACCCTAAACAATACATTTTGGCACATTGTTTGGTGACAGATTGGCTGCCATAATATCTCCATCTTTTGACAGGCTACAGGCTGGAGTATCCATCCTCTGTTCCCTGGTACAGAGGATGTGGTGACTGTAAGTTCATCCATGTAGGCTCTCCTGAATTTGAATGAGGGACCTCTGCACTCCACCTCAGTGGCTTTTACTACCGTATTCAAGGCTAGGAAAAGAGTATGACTGATATTGTGCACCCAGCCAGTAACAATGTCCTTCTCCAGTCTGTGTCAACTTGATGTCACTGGCCCAGAAGAGACTGAATGTTATTGTAATCTAAGATGACAACAATTAAAACATACAATGTGATCATACTGAGCACATTGTGCCGGTACAGTGCTGTCTTTACTACTGTATGTGGTATTGAACCATACGCAATAAGCACTGGCTAGGGTAGGTCACCTTTCCCTCTCACATTCCTCTGTGATGAGCTGTGTCATTACTCCTGTATGTTCAAGGCAGCCTGGCCACCTTGGATTCCCACCCATTTACACTGAGGTCATTCAGTGTTTACAGTACTGGGCTACAGACACAGACACTTGATGTTTTAATTGTTGTCCAGGTTTTATTTGTCAATGACTATCAGGACCTGAAGACAAATTCAACAAATACACTAAAACATGTTGTAACTATAAAATATTTGCTGAATAGCTCTATATTGTGACACCAACTCATACACATCTAACTAATCAGATTGCATGTTTTTGGTGCTGGGACATTACAAATATTCAAATAAGCAAATGTGCACAGCCAGTGGTATTAAACAAGCAAGACCTTCAAATCTTAAAACCGTCCTGAAGCTGTGTAGTGGTATACTTTAAGCTCCTGAGCCAAGAAACTCTATTCTGGTGTACACAGATCTTACTTTTTATCCAGTAAAATGGCTGAACACCAGCTCTCTCACCATCAATTTCATAATAGTACCAGAGAAACTTTCCCCATGTTTATCTACACAGGAGCCTGAACTACACAAAGGTTGTCCTCACTGCTCGTAAGGTTAGGCTTTTTGTTGGTGAATAAAGGCCTCCATTCATGTTCATGATGTGACTGTGGATAGAGGGGAATGTTAACATCAGCACTGAACAGAAGTAATCCAAAAGTTATCCAAGAGTGGAACCTTAACAAGCAAAGTGAGCAAAGAAAATAAAATGAAAAGAAAATCTGTGGTTAAAAACAACTAAGTGGGAACTGTGGATTAGAATCCAAAAGGATCAAGGAACATAGAAAGAATAAGGGTGAGAATAAAGGGTAACTGTGAACTGTATAAAAGAACATCAAAATGTAATTTCGGACTTCAAAATGTAATTAGGAACTTTGAACTGTTGAGGGCAGTACTGCAGCTCTTAATGTACAGCCTGTCGAAACTTAATGGATAAGTGACAATATTACACTCGCCCTGTCATAATTTGATGAAGATTTTTTAAAACAAATTTCTGGCTGCATCCATTTTCTACACTTGTTAAGAGACACTATATAAAGACATAGATATTCACCGTCAAGGGCTGGGTCATACATTTTCTTATTTCTGAATGCATTTAAAACCCGTGATTGTTTGCTTATGGTTCTGTTCATACTCAAATGAGAATTTACATCTATCATTCCACACATGCATAAATGTCATATTTGACTTCAGTATAATTTCTTGCATTCTTTGAGTGCTGAGTTTCCATTGTTACCATAGTGGTCATTGTCATGTGCACAGAGTCATAGATCTCTGTGCACATGCAAACATAGAAATTGTGACTCAGCCCTAAGTGTGTGTCTGTGTTTGTGTGTGTGGTTGTGTGTTAAACCTACTCATACCTTGTACACATAGAGCTCATGGCTCTCATCTGACAGAGTGGTCCCATCCTCTCTCATCAGAGGCGTGAAGGCAAAGCCAAACAGTTTTTTCTCCCCTTTGTCCTTAGCTGAAAGACAACCCATCGTCATATCATCATCATCATCATCATCATCCATACATCCTTTAAGCACCAACCATACTCATGTGGAATGAGTGTGATCCAATCTGTTCTAATAAACTCATGCACTGGGGGATGCCTGCCATAGGGGAGCATTGCTGACTCACTGGAACAGTGCCTGAACTCGAAGCGTAGGTGGGACCCTCGGAAACGATCTATGGGAATGGGCAGCTTCACCATCTCACTCCAGCGAGGGCTGTTGTTGTGGTAGAGGACAAAAGAGCGATAATCACTGGAGTTGGGCTCACCGCTGCCCAAACTGATGCAGTCCTGAGAAGTAAATTAAAGACATGCAAGCGATTTAGTTTAGTAACACAAGCAGTAAGTCACAATGTGTGGATGAGTGGGAGGAATGTCACACTCATCATGATTCATATATTGATGATATGGTAGAGAATTAGTCATGTAGATATGTGTCATACTTTGAGAGTGTCCCCGTCAGCGTAGAGCACGTAGAGTGTGACTTCAATGTTCTTCTGGACACTTTTGCCGCCTCTTTCAAACTCCCCTCGCTCAAGGGTCAGGTAGAGGTCATTGCGTGTGTCACCTATGACAATAACACAGGAGAATGTTGATTTTTTCAAATTTTATTCAGGTCACATTAAAATCAACTCAACAACATTTTATGTCGTTTTCTGTAACTGTCCATGATGAATCTGACAATGTAAGATGTGTTCTAAAGTTTGATAATGACAGATTCCCCTCATAAGCACCTAAAGGTTTTCAGAATCTCTCCTACCTAAAACCTACAGAAAAGAACAAATCACAAAATATAACTGCAAATATGCAATCTCTGCTGTGAACATAAGTGGTCAGCGTAAATAAAACTGCTGAGGGTGGACTAACGTGCACCTTACATCCATGTTCTTATCAGTGAGAAATGACCCTGCTCTCTGTAATTCACTGTGGCTCACATCTGCCTCTGCACCATTTTGTGAGGTCAGTGTTTAATGGAATAAATATCAGTGGCAACACTGGAGGAAGATATTGCAGTTATTTATAAAAATCAGATTATAGTTATTTATATCCAAGTCATTTCCTTGGGGACAGATGAGTCACAAGGAGCATTATTGGGAGGTATTTCAGGAGAGCAGAGGAGAGGAGAGAAGACAAAGCAGATTGCTGAAAAATGATGAAATATACCTGAGTAAACATCATACATCTATCTTCCTCTCCCTTTAAATTATCTCTGAAACCTTCTTTAATTGATAATTGAAGCTGACCTCACACAAATGGTGAGTGAACATAGTTTCCAAAATACCACTGAGGAAAAAAGGAAATTTCAGAAAACCCCATTAGAGGTTAAAGTGATGCATAGTTGGTATCAAAAGTAATAAGTTACATTACTCATTTACCCCAAGGAAGTCATGTTTTCATTGGCGTCGGTTTATGTGTAAGTTTGTCCTGCTGTTAGCAACTTTCTGTCTACAGTTTGTGACAAATTAATCTGATTTCTTTGTGATGGGTTAGTGATCACCCAAGTATGTTCCGAATCAATTTTGGTAAGAACCTACCCACTGATCCTGGCAAAAACATATCACATTTTAAAGAAATCCCTATATCTTATAATTGGCAAAACTGTAATATACGAGAAATCTCTGTCTTTGTCAAACTCTCCCATCAGACTCAGTTTCATCAGGATCTGATCCACATTACAGATTCAGCAGCAATTTAATGTAACATGGTTCAGTCCCATTTAAGAAATGATGTTGATGTCTGATCTGTATTTAATTATCCTGAATAAACAATTAATTTTGCCTGTTGTATTGGTCAGTTTTGTTCCTGCTGACCGATTGTTTAGTGTTTGTAAACCTGCATTCTATTTTTTTGTCTGTTCGAACCTGCCTTGTCTGGACTTGGGTTCTGTAACCTTTGCAAGTAACACAGTCTGGTTGTGATATGATCAGTGTACAAAGCAAAACCTGAAAACATAACCTTTTTGGGCCTGAAACACTTATTTGAATATACCACTTGTGTCCTTTGGGTATCTCTGCTCAAACTGTTCACAGCACTCAGATATCTGGAATATATTCCTTTTTGGGTTTTCTAGAACAATCAGTATAATTAATTTGCAGAACCATCAGTTTAACTGTAAAATCACAAAAAAACAATACACAGTAACTATGGTTATCATGTGTGGCATTAAACGATCATTATAATGTACTCTCAAGTTAAATATAAGCAACTAAAATGTATATTTAGGTACAGAACCTGAGTATATGTATATCACAAGCTGTGACACCAACTAATATGCAACTATTTCCTCATCACCTCAGCCCAATCTGCTCTTTTTACATATTTTTAAGCCATTCTTTCCCTCATTTCCTTCATCTGCATCATCTGTTCCCTTTATTGGCTTTTTCTCTTCACCTCCTGCCTGACCCTCCTCATTTTCTTACCTGGCAGGATGACATCAGGGAAACCCAGTTTGCGTGTGAGTGCCAGAGCTCTGTTGAACACAGCCTGGTTCTCCCGTCTGATCTGGTCCAGCTCGCCCCGCAGCAGCTGCAGGGAGATGATGAGGCCTGGAGGCGGGGGGGGTGGTGGTGGTGGAGGGTGTATGTGTGTGTGAGGTGTGGTGTAGTGGAAGGAAAATGGGATTGAAGGGGAAGAGAGTGGGGGGGGGGGTTAAAGGAGAAGGGAGGGACAGGGGGGTATTTAAGGGACATTAGTCAGAATGTGGGGGAGAAGAAGGATAGAAAGATGTGATCAGAGACAGGGAGAACAGAGAGGAGAAGAAATTACACAAAGAAAAAAATACTGGTAATGTACAAACCTTGTGACAAATTCTTCTTCTTCTCAAGTTAACAAGAAGAAGTAAGCCTGGCTCAATTCAATGTACAGTACAGTATGGACATTCTGCCACTAGGGGTCTCTCTGTAAATCAAAATACTAACAAAATTTGTAGTTTGATGACGTCATGGAGCAGAGCATTGGCTCACTTCCTGATTAAGTGACTAATTGATTAAACCCACCCACTCTTTTTTCTCTCTGAAGAACATGATCTGACACTTTACCACAGCTGCTGAATCTCAGCATTGCTTAGCAGTCTGCCATCAATGCCGTTGTCTGGTATCTGTGTCAAAAAATTAAACCCATCCTCTACCTGTTTCAAAATAAAAGACCTCTAGCATTTCTATTTCCTGACAACATAATTTTTTTCAGCAAGGCTTTTATTGTGAAACCTCAGCAGTACTTATTTCAATGCAATTTAGTTCAACAAAGTAGTTTGAATGAAAATAAAATGAGCAAGTCCTATTTGTAAACCCTCACTTTCTTACCCACAAATAGGATTAATTATGTTTTCTTCTTCATTTGATTTTAATTATACCGAATGAGGTAGGCAATATTGACACAAAATCAGAATATACTATATAAGTAAAAAAGAGGCTGACTTTGTCACTGTTGCAACTAAAGGAAAAGTTACACTATTCCATTCTTGGAATCTCTATAGTACAATGCAGATTACACCAAAATTTTGACCATCTAGTCTTGACAAGTTTCTTATAACTTCAGCTCTAATCTTTTTTTCAATAATACAGATATAGCCTCTTTTGCTAGAGCCTATTTTTTTGACTGCATTTGTATGTGCGTTATTCACTTTTAAGATTTTAAATGTAGAATTGTTTAAAATTTTAATAAAGAGAAGATAATTTATGTGGGATAATCCAGTGGGTTAATAAAAATAAACCTTACATCAATTGGTTAATCAAAATGTTACTATTCATCAAGTTATTTAAGTTCCCTGTTGTTTTTAGAGTTTCCCCAGAAAAACAAACAGCATGTTAGGCTGGCCCATGTTAGATTAGTGTAGAGACAGTAGATGTTCAGTCAGTGGTCCACCGAACATGCTACACAGTGAACATTAGCCTTGAGTAAGTCAGCAGCTCAAAGTGTTGCAATCAGGCCCAGCAAGTTCAGAGTCTCAAGTTGGACAGTAGATGCTTTGAAAAGACTTTAAATCCAGTGTTCGTCTCTGTTAATTAGTGAAGAAACTTCACTGAACTCAAATAAAGAATTATTAACAATTTTAGTTTTGGCAGTGATCTTGATGAATACACACTATTTGGCCATATTTCAGATGAGTGAGTGGGCAGAAGCAGTTGGAAATTTGGTACAACACTGAACAACACAGTGAATGAGTCTATATAATGAACTGATTAAAATGATTCTAGACCAGGTATAAAAATACCTGCTCTGCACATCACTGATGACATACTCTATATACAGACTGCTTGGTAGAGTCAGGTTTAACATAATTCATTCATAATCCAGAATCACAGCAGACTCTGCGCCTGTTAAGCCAGGACACACCTTTCACTTCAGCATGTTGAAATGACGTTGTTAACAAAACAGTTCTTTGTGATTGTTTTCTTAGCTCCAGCCATTCAAAAGATGAAAACAGAAAAAGAAATGAGAAGGGGAATCATATACAACCCCAGTTCCAAAAACAATTTTGACACTGCAAAAATGTAAATAAAAACAGAATGCAATGATTTGCACATCTCATAAACCCATTGTTTATTCCCAGTCAAACATAAAAAAAAACATATCAAATGTTGAAACAGAGACATTTTACTATTTCATGAAAAATATTAACTCATTTTAAATTTGATGGCAGCCGCACATCTTAAAAAAGTTGGAAGAGGGCGATGTTTACCATTGTGTAGAATCACCTCCTCTTTTAATAACTGTCTGTAAATACCTAGGAAGTGAGGAGTTTTTGACGTTTCAGGAAAGGAATGTTGTCCCATTCTAGTCTGATGCAGAATTCATATGGAGCAGATGTTGCTCTAAAACATCTACAGTATGTACTTTTCAGCATTGATGGTGTCTTTCCAGATGTATAAGCTGCCCACACTATAGGCACTAATGCAACTCCATACCATCAGAGATTTAGGCTTTTGAACTGTCCACTGATAACAAGCTGGATGGACTCTCTCCTCTTTAGACCACAGGACATGGCATCCATGGTTTCCAAAAAGGCTTTCAAATTTTGATTCAGACCATTTTAAATGGGCTTTGGTCCAGAGAAGACAGCAGTGTTTGTGGCTCGCGTTCACATATGGCTTCTTCTTTGCATGATACAGCTTTAACTTGCATTTGTGGATTGCATGGTGAACTGTGTTCACAGACAGATTTCTGGAAGTGTTCCTTCCAGAAGAGAATCATGCCTGTTTTTAATGCAGTGCTGCCTCAGGGCCTGAAGATCATGAGCTTTCATCGGTTTTGACCTTCAGCCTTGTCTCTTGTGCACAGAGATTTCTCCTGATTCTCTGAATCTGTTGATGAAATTATCCACTGTAGATATTGGGATCTTCAAAGTCTTCGCAATTTTACGTTGAAGAAAATTTTCTGAAATTGTTCCACAATTTTTAGACACAGTTTGTTGCAGATTGATGAACCTCTGCCCATCTTTACAGAAATGCTCCTTTTATACCCAGTCATGTTACTAACCTAAATTATTATACCTAAATTAAACTAATTGTCAAATGCTGATCAAGATTAAAAATACATTGAATTCTGTCCCTAAAAAGGAAAAAATATGACCATCCAAGGGCAAAGGCAAACTGATGGATTATAGCGAGCTTCACTTCAACATCCCTAGTTGGAGATATTTTTCTGATGTAGCCTTGCCTGAGTCAGAAGTGGGGATCGACAGACACATTGAGAGGCTTATTGCCTGTGTCACTTCGGTAAGGATGTCTGTTAGCATGCTAAGCCTCACAGCACAATGAGTAGATAGATCATAACTTTGAACTTCAGAAAGATGTTCTTCGTGAACAACAGTGCCACAGTTCTCACACAGACTTCATGTTTGGAAAAGTGGAATATAACCAAAGATAAAGTGCATGTAGTGTTGAGGGACAACACACAACAAGGCTAAGGCAGTTTGTTGTGTGTGGTGCACATATTGCAGCTTGTGGTGAACAAATTAGCAGCTGAAGTTGCTTGTGTTTTTTTGTTTTACACTTTTGTGTGTTGCTCATCTCAACATACTTTGGGTTGAAATTAGTTAATTGAAATTAGTAATCTAAATGAAAGGATAGTGAAGCCACATAATGGACCATAAATGTCTGTTAATCACGTGTTGCCAAATAATTTAGGTAAATTTAATATGATATTTAATGTGCTTCTGCTTAGTTTTAATTGTTGGAAATTTGTACAAGGCACTTTTCATATGTTACCTGTAGACAGAGGTCACATTAATTTAGCTTTAAATGTGTTATCAATACGGTAGCTATACAGTTGTACAATGCACATACTTTAACATGATCCCTGTGGACAGATGTTCACTTCTTGCAAAGAAAGCATCATCCAGCTTTGTTAATTGGGATGACTGTGTTATTAAAAAGAAATTGTCATAAAAAATGGCATATTTTCCAAATCCTAAAATGAACAAAAATGTTTTCTTTATTCATTTTAGACAATGAAGAAAATTCTAAATCTACTGTGACATTACTATGTGAAAAAAAGTTTAATTTCATTATAATGACCTCTTCTTTTTTGCTCAGGGAAAATCGTAAATATCGGTATCGGTTATCAGTCTAAGCTCTCCCGATATATCGGCATATCGAATATCAGCAAGAAATCCCATATCGTGCGTCCTTAATTACTATTATTTACTTGTTTAGTCAATTGCTATGTTTACATGGACAAAAGTAATTACAATAAAAGCCTGATCAGAATAAAAATATGTAAATATGCCAGTCTGAAAACTCTGATCTGATACAGCCCATTCGGACACAAATTTCATTCCGAACAAGAGGGCTGGAACAGTATATGCTTATCGTCATTCGGACTAGTGTTCATATACACAGTCAATCCAATCATTCTTCCAGGTTTGGTGCTATCACATGTCTGATCCATGCAAACGTGACATATTGCACTCATGATCTGTTTGTAGAACACAGTACTTTAAATTCCAATCAGAACAAATGTTTTTGGAATTAAGAAGTTTTGCACATGTAGACATAGCTGATTTGCTGAATCTGTCTCAAAAATTTCAATAAAATAATAAAAAAAGAATACTGCACCAGGAGAGGAAACAGAGAACAGAACTACAGGGACATCATATTTACCATAGTTGGTGCTGGGAGCTGAGTACTTGGTGTTGGACTTGCGGATGATGTTCTCATGAATCTGGTACCACTCATTTTCATTGTTACACCTGGAGAGACAGGACAGGTGGGTAGGACTGTTAGCAACACACCCATTAGTGAGTACAGATGGAGGGGATCAGGCTTGTGTGCATAGGGACTCGATGAACAGCATGTGTCCCAGAGCAGATTTCCTCCTGGAGAAAAGTAGCAGCAGTGGGGAGGTGCTATCAAGCAGCACATTAGCCCAAATGCACAGAACACTAAGCAAACCTGACAGCCAGCTCTCTCCCAGCCTTTTTCATTACTGTTGGTCTGTAGGCCCCTGGGAGAGGCACAAGGAAATGAAGAGACTGGAGCGTTATAAGAGCCGACAGTTTTTAGGCAGTTCACAACTGAATCACTGCTTGTTCTTTAAAGTGAGGAGCACAGAATCTTTCCATTCCAGAAATCTTTAGTTTAAACTTTACTGTATATTTATCCTGAAAATACAACACAAGAAAACTATCATATAACAAGATACCAAATAGAAAAAAAACACTGCTGACCTAAAGTGGAGAGTGAGGAGGAAACTACAGAGACAAAAAGATGGATGTACAGAAAGCTAATGAAGAAGTGAGTACAACTTGTATTCTTGTTAATAACCTTTCAGCTTTAATGTTGTCTAAATTCATGGTTCAGCCTTCATTTCAATAAGTAGACACCATAAATGCTGAAATAGTATGTTTGTGTTCCCTGTGCCCAACATGATGTACAATTCTAATTGCTCTTTTTTGGAATATACATAGTGGTGGCAAAGTTGTTTAATATGTTTAATAGGCATTTCCCCCATACCTCCACCTCTCTACAGAATGTACAGCAGTCTTTGTTCCAAAATATGTCTTGCTTTACCAACACAGCAATCCAGATTTTGAAATTTAATTTCATATAATTGGTAAATATTAACATATTGTACAATATCTACTGTGAGTTGGGCTTATGTGTCTATTATGTGATTACAGAAGATCATTTCATTTAGTTATTTTTGTTCAAATTCAATAATTTGTTGATATCAAAACGTGTTTTTAATCTACTAATTTCTGTTTTAATCCTCTCCAAGATCTGCTGCAAATGAACAATGAACTCTGGAACAAAGGATGTTGGTATCATCCGCAAACATGAGCCATTTTAGAAGTCCTGATACTTTGCCTGTGTATGTACATAATAAATAAATTTGGACCAAGCACTGACCCCTGTGGCACTCCACAAGTAATATCTAAGCATTTTGATCTATGATCCCTCAACAAATTATAGTTTTTTAGCCAATTCAGTCCCACCCCTGTAATCCCATAACTTTCCATTTAATTGATGATTTATAGTAATGAATGCTTTTTTTAATCAATAAATACTACAACAGCATACTTTTTCCTATCTAGACAGGTATTTCTTCAGTTAGTTCTATTAATGCCCTAGCTGTTGACCCATTTGCTCGAAATCTATACTGACAATCTGGTAAGTTATGCTTTTCACTAAATTTGCCTAACCTATCAAGGAACAGTTTTTCCAAAATCTTAGATAACTGTGAAAGTAGAGAAACATGTCTGTAATTTGTAGAGTGATGATTATCCTGATATACCTTTGCAGTTTTTATTTTACATGAAAATATGCCTGTTTGAAATGACAAATTGATTATTGAATTGATTAACTTCCTTCCATTCCAGTCCGTAGCAGTTTTGTTCTTGCTCTTGTTAATAATATCAATAATTTCCTTTTATTCATGCTTTTTATTGTCATCATTTTAAAATATTCAGGATAATCATTATTTGTAGTTTTTTCTGACTATATTATTTAAAATGTCCCATATACCCCTACTATTATTTTAGTTTTTCTCAGATAATTTATTGTAATATTCCTTCTTACATCTCCTCATACTGTTTGTAAACTTTTGTCTCTCTTTATACTTGATTTCTGCCACTTTGGTTCGATGAGTCATAAATTCACTTTGTAATAATTTTTTTACTGGCATTTTGTACTCCCTTTGTAATCCATGGAGATTTTATGTACAGTACTTTTGTTTAATGTTACATGGCTTTAATACACAGTTTAGTTTTTTTTTTTTTTGAATCTTTCTAAAAAATGTATCATCTGCTCTGTCCACATCACACTCATACAATCCTTTCCAGTTTTATTCAAGTAGGTCTATGGTCCCCTTTAGAGTCAAAAAGAAAGAAAAGATAAGGTTTACAACATGTCTAAAGTGTGACTGACAACTGATATCACACATGGTGACCTTGGACTCCCTGTGCTTCTTCCAACCTCCACCAGGATGGCACTGCACTAACTAAAAAAATAATGGGTGATGTCACAGCTGGCTGACACTCAGTTTGACACTATATCTCCTTGGACACAGGGAGACATGGTAGCTGTTAAATGATGAGAGAATGCTGAGCTTGGTATTATTTTTCTTTGTCCTCCAACTATAATATATATTATTAGTGTGTCATGTCGCTCTCTCTTGCTCAGTCTCCACCCTCTCTCCTTCTCCACTGCCCTTCATTCACTGGGTCAGATGGTGCACAAGAGTGGTTCTCTGTGGTGAAGTCTAAGAGAGGCAGCCAGACTCACAACATGCCAAGTGTCCTGTCTCAGGTCTGGGTGAGCAACTGATTTTCTAGAGGAAACTTCATTATCATTCTGGACAAAACACACCAGACATCAGCACTGAAGCACTTGATTATCATGGTGAAGAACATTTACATGATCACTTTTATTTCCTAAAGTACAGGAGCCATACCACTCATAACTAACGGTGAGGAAAAAATGAAGATATACTTTTTTATGACGCTGCTGTGTCATTATCCAGAAGGTCGAGAGGAAGACTAGAATCTCTAGGGGTGTGCAACATTATTCATCCATGTTAACTGCTGCTTGAAAGATGAAACTATCAAGTATGTCACAGACTTAGCAATAAATAAATAAATAAGTAAAACTCTTACATAAGAAAACTGTTAACATTATATTATATTAGGGTTTGCATCTTCTCCCATGTGTGTGGGTTTTCTCCGGGTTCTCCAGTTTCCGCCCTCAGTCCAAAAAAAAACACACAGATTTGGGGATAAGAAAAACTTTAGTGAGTGTGAGAGTGGATGGTTGTTTACATTGCCCTGTGATGGACTAGTGACATGTAACATTGCAGACAGGGCTTAAATGTGTCACTGCAAGCTAACAAGCTAACTAACTAGTAGGAACCCGCACAGAAAAGCTAATATATAAAAGTGTTCAGCTACCATTCTCCAACCAAGATGAGAGTAACTGAGAGTCTGTGAGGGAAAATTAGACCACAAAGACCAGTGAGGCAGTCGATTTTTTTCACTTTTTCTCTGAAAAACTCACTGTCAAGCTGCAGCAGTTATCAATTAACAAGGAAAAAAATGGAAAACCAATTGGATATTCAATTGGACAGTTCCAGACTTTTAAGTGGTGAATCTGCACAAAACATAAAAAAAAAGAAAAAAAACTTAAAACTTACGTATAAACTTTGAGGACAAAGTCCTTCTCTTCTTTGAGGTCAGTGATAGTGTGGAAAACATCACTCATGGCTAAAACTGCGCAGCCATAGGGTCGTCTGTACTGCACATGAGGAGGGCCTTTCTTTGAATCATTCAGAAGCATACGACCTGGGTACAAAAAGTAATAAAAATGTTTTTAAAAAATTATGTAATTAAAGCAGCATGTAAATTTAGATTTGTGTGCTGTCACTGTAGCAAATATGCAATAATGAAAGCATATGTTGCATCAACCAGATTAGTACTTGATTTTCACTTGGCAAAACTAGTCACGCAACATTTCCAATTTATCTTTGAAAATTTTTAAGGTAAAAAAAAAACAAACAAAAGAAACAAAAAATATTGCATACAGTTACTTTAAACATGAAGGATATTATTTCAGACACGTCTCATTTATTTACCAGTTCTTATGACATGTGCAACAATGTAGAGTTCTCTCTTCAAGTCTTTACTGCTCAGGTCCTAAGAAGGAATATGACATATAAGTCAGTGTAAAAGTTTAAGTTTAGAATATTTGTACTGATGCATAGAAGGTGTTAGATGTTACCGTGAAGAGAGCACACAGACGATCGACCTTCTCTGGATTCTTTGGTCCTCCATTTTTGTTAAGTTTCACCATGAACTTCTCACTGAAAAGCCAGAAGTCAGTCACCACAGGTTTGTGAATAGACGTGTATATGTGTGTGTGCAGGGCTGTTGTACTGTATATTCCTCCATGTACCTGATCTGTTTGGCCTCACGGGAGTCATACAGAGAGAAGAAAACGTCTGCATCCTCGCTAATGCTGTTGTAAGTAAAGCTCTTCAGATTAATGAAGAGGTGGTGTGACACAGGGACACGACAACCGTCGCCATGGCGCTGTCTCATGCTGTCGCCCTGGGAAACAAAGAAGAAAGTGACCGCTAACAAGACAGAGTCCTAACTGCAAGTGAGGCCTGTGATTCTCTATATAGATGAGCTTGTTTAACAGAGCAGTGATGGTAATGTATGAGATTACTTATTCAATGATATACTGTATATCCTCTATAGTTTATTTAGCCTGTCATGCTATTTACAGCATTATGATGAATGAATGATGCAAAACCACCGCTCTGGTAGTTCTGTATTTGTTGTTACTGGCTGCAGGGAGGGTGCACTTTGTGATGAAATGAATTTTGTTTATGATCTGTAACTATTATGATATAAACTTGTTCTAATTTGCGATTTCTGTCATAAAGCTGCATCAAGGCACCAGTAAATGTCCAATAAAGGCTTCACTGAGAAACATGTTACTGCAAAAGCAGTTAATTTAGTTTTTAGGTGTATATTTGAAGAAAATGCAGGTTTTCCTGTTAGTGATCACTTAATACACAAAATGGTTCTGTAAACATTCATCATCTGGGGAACCAATTTATATTCTATATGAGCCTCTATTATGACTGATTTACTGATCAGTTTAGCCTTAATGGGAGACTCACAAGATGCCTAAAAATTGCATATTTCCACAGGTGCTTACAAACATAAAAAAGTAAATAAAAATTTGTTAACAGTTATACCAAACTTGGTACCATTTGGAATACATTTGGACATACAGTATGTGGTCCCATTGGGATTCAGCAGTGTTGCTCTGAGATTCTTTAGGAAGATGGAAGTGAGACCTTATAATATAAATTTAATGTCCAGAGATTTTAACTTGACATGCGTTTATCTTTGGAGAAATGCCTAGATTACCAGGTGCAGATGTATAGCAGAGGCCACTAAAGATGAATGTGGTCCAGACCCAGATCATAAATTACCACTGTTGACAATTTGCCATGTTTTGACAGAGCTTATTGTAACTGGCACAGCTTTTCTACACTTCACAGCACTAGTGGTGCAGAAAATGCAGACCAATTACGTGCAGTGTAATTTGTCACATGATACCACACATTGGCACATTGGTGATTTTGTTATACACACTTACACAGGGAGAAATATGGAAATGCAGACAGCAAAAGGCTTCAATCTAAATAACAAGCATATGGGCTTAATTCAATTTTAAACATTTTACTTTATTCATAAAATTAGAATAAAAAATTCTAAAACAAAATATAAAACAAAA
>JAFBJR010000150.1:3307444-3423764 GCA_016785285.1 Brachirus orientalis
AAATCATAATAATAATATTAAATGTTATGAGTATTAAATAATTACAAAAAATATTAAAATATATTTTGCACTAAACCACAATATAAAATTAGAGTTAATGAAAGAGTGTGGAAAGAGATGAGGGATTTTATGAAGACTGTACCTGATTTGTGCTTTGCTGACCACAGTGTCTGCTGGATACGTGCTAAAAAAAAAGTGAGAGAAAGAGATGCAAAAGAAAGATGTCACATTAGTCAGTCCGTCCTTTACTCTTCCAGCGCAGTACTGAACCTGTATATTTACCTAATGGATGCCAGCCACCAATAATTTCAGCTACAATACATATATTGCAGAGTGGCTATATCACTGTTCCTGCAGCGCTAAAGGAAGCCCACATGAGGCAAAATGTGAGCATGTGGGAGCAGAGAGGACAAGGTGGCTATCGCCCACACGTACCTCTCTGCTGCTCAGCAGCCTAAAAAAAAATCCCAAACCTGAAGAGGCGCCAAGGCCTCATGCCCTGCCAAAAAAAACAAGCTCACTTTCATCAGCAGAGTCAGGAGGATTCTTGGCGATGAAAGCCACGCTGTTGTTTCTGGACAGAGCATTTGGTGTACAAACACCAAGTGTGTGGGGCTCAGAAATATGACAATGGGATAATGGGAGGCTGTAGGGCAGTTGGAAAGTGTTTTGATCAGCATATGGAGCCTCAACTTGTAACCTGAAAGAATCCCCCTGGATTAAAAGTATCCAGCAGCAATGCATTATATTTCATAACATCGGTGCTGTAATTGCCTATTGCTAAAATTAGATCTACCTCAGAGAGTCTCCTCTGTCTTCCTGCACAGGTTCAACATCACAACAACCAAAATACATTTAAGATATTATTTATTTATGAAACTGTACCTCCAGTCCACCACCCCCAGTGGTTGGTGCTTGAGAGCAACGATTACTAAAATATGTAATGTATTTAAAAAAAGAAAAAGTCACTTTGGATCATCTCTTTATTGCTGACGAGCAACCACGTTTGTGAGCGTCATGTGAATGTAAGATAAATGCACCGAGATAAATGGCAGTAAGATAAGCATAAAGAATAGGTCACATGATTCCAACAGCTGAATCGCTGCTGTCTCTCTCCCTTTCTCTCTCTCCCTCTCTCGTGAGTCACCTTCTTATCGACGATTTGATAGTCACTACATTCACACATCCCTGCACATCTACTATACATTCCTATATGCAAAACCAAGGTACACGATTAAAACAGGTAAACAGCTCTTGAAAATCTCATCGTATGTAAAGACAGACTCTTGAAGTCATGACAACAAACAAAATGTCTGCATGGAGCAGGGGTGTACAATAATAGTGGGATTACATCTGTATATGGCAGTATATCATCATCCTGACTGGTGAGATACAATTATTGGTATGCTGGCATAGAAACAACATTTTATTTTGAAAAAAATGGCCCTTCAACCCGGTTTTCTTGCCAATTTGGCTCACTAGCATCATTACATCATAACTCCATAGAGTGTTACTTATCACAGGATGAGTAACATGAATAAAATGCATATTTTTACATTCTTATATATATATTTATTGATTGATTATCTCACACTTGCTGTGTCTTGATATTATATTTATCCTGGGCCATGTATCATATCCTACCGTGCAACCCTGTGAGATACCCTGCAACTCTCACATCAGTATATTATTATTATTATTATGAAATATATTTAATATTCAAGGGATGTAACATACCAGTTTGTATAGCTCAGATACGCTGATCTGGTCTGGATCCACCATTTCAAACTCTTTTCTGGGAACAAGGTCTAAACCAAGGTGTCTGGTAACAGAAGGATGAGGAGAAAATAACAGAGAAACATTAAAATTAAAACTAACTAAACAAACAAGTTTTTTGTCACAAAAGTTGATATTACAACTGAAACTTTATCAAATGTTCAGCTTCTCTGTAAACAGGGTAAAATGTCTTTGGTTTGTGGTACATATTATTTTTCATATAACAGAACAAAGGGAAAAATAATAATTGACATTAATCTCACCATCAACAAAAACTCTGCACATACAGTAATTAAAAATAACATGGCCCATTAAAAATAAATGTACAACCCACGCCAGATGTCATTTTAATGCAACATTCTGCTATACTGAGCAAAAATAAAGTCATTATGAACTGTAAATGTAAATTCAGATTCAGTCCATTTAAGTTAGGAAAACATTTTCTTGCAAAAACAGATACTTTGCTTGGAGTTTGACATGGAGGGCTCTAATTTTGTAGACCACGGGGTTCGGCGAATTTGGCAATTTGGTAGACCAAGGTGCGCCGAGATGGGCATGGCGGCGCAAAAGGAGAAGGTGTTGACAGATTCAGCTTGGCGCAGTGACAATTTCATGCCAAAAGGCTGCAACCACTATTTAATGTAACTATCTGAATCAGCACATAAATTTATATCTATATCAACTGTCCCTTTACATCTGATGTCATACAAACTAACTACTTTACATCTCTCTCAACAAACCACAAACAGCCTCGGCATCAGAGTATATATTGGGCTTTTATCATCTCATAAAATTCAAAAGAAAAGAAAAAAGAGAGAGATACTCAAATGTAAGTCATTGTCGATGTCTTCAGGATTTACCTGTTTCATGTGATTACCCTTTTTTTGTGTCTTTTTTTCTTAATTTTTATGCTTAACGTGATCTACAAAGATGGAGTACATTATTGCGAGGAGGATGAGGAGGAGGAGGAGGAGGAGAAGGAGACACGGGGAGAAAGCATACCACTAAAGGTCCTCCTGTTTGGGGATGACAGATCAGGAATGCAGGTGGACCACACGAATAATGCCTGGAATCATTTCCTGTTGCATCTAATGTAATTGTCACTTAATTTTTTACTCCTATCCATAACACAGCAGATTACATCTATGCTGTGATGCGCACTCCAGTGGTCACCGTCTGCCTCCGGTGCTCGGAGAGCTTTTGTTTGGCCATTCTTTTTACATCATTAAACCGTTTTTTTACACTGGGCAACGGTTCTTAGTATGTTAGGGCAAACTAATTTACAATATTGGTAACCTCCTCCCCGGCTTCTTTTGCATTATCAGCCCGTGGAGGTCTGTTCGTGTGACCATATCTTCGGCCACTGCGAGCTTGGACATGCTTGCTAAACACATTATTACAGGCTCCACTTCTGAGTGTTTGTACATTAAATGCACACACTAATGCTGATGTAGTTCAAAGGGAATACCTGTGCGTATGTTTTCATGTGCAGCTGTGCAGGGAGCTTTATATTTAACTGACAAATGGCTTCCTCCACATGAAGCTGCTCCTGAGTTGGGTTGATGATGCCTGTCAGTCTCCAGTTGGATGGTCACAAACTGGCAACGGTATAATACAGCTTACAGTTGCTCCAGGGGGACGCACATTGATATTAAGCTACAGAAAATTCACTCATCTAAGCAACCATAAAATTACATCATAGAGGAGGAAACTATTATGCACCCACACACCTAGTGCTGTAGATCTCTCCAGTCAGTGCCAAGGAAATGTTGTATTCTTTGGTGGCCAACAGTTCAAAAAACAAATGTTTATTGTAAGAATTACTTACTCGTTGCCCCAGTCAAGCCTTACGGTGATGTGCCGCTTGATCTCTCGTGTCTGGTCCTGTGCGAGGTGACCCTGGATCAGCTGCCGACGCAGGTCGATGAGCTCGTTCATCACATGACGGAGTTTGTGGAACAGATCCACCTTGTGTTTCTGTAGAGGCAGCCAAAACAGTCTTAATGAGGGTATGTGATTTTCCTTTTCCTCTAGTATTTATGCAAATACTATTGATGAACACAGGAAAGTTTAAAAATGTAATTCTTACTTCTGGGTTAGGCAGCATACTTTAGGTGTTATTGATCAATTGATCCCTAACAACTTTTCAGCATAATGAAATCAGGTGATCTGAGAGTCAACTAGGGGTAGAAATCATTTGAATTTCATCAATTATGGTTCCAATTCCTATTCTGTCTATCAATTTTGGTTCTTATTATTTCTGATTTTTGATTTCAATATGATAAAAAAAGGGAAGTCAAGTATTAGATAAAATTAACAATATTTATAACATTACAGACATTTTTGTTGCTGTTGTACATCACATTTGATAAAAACATACATAAGCAGCAACAGGTTTTATTACAATAAATTGTGTCTTTTTTTCACGTCCAATGCTGGCTAGTGCTGGCTAGTTTCAAAACACAAGTGTTGGCAGATACATAAAAACCCACTCGCAGTTAGCAAACCTAATAATTTGCAAAAAATAAAAAAATATATATACTGTTAGTAACCAACAAGCAGAAGCATTATTCTACTTTTTCTCATGGGTATTCAGTACTAAACAGACCTAAACCAGACAAAAGAACTAATGATCCTGCCTACCCAGCTTTAAATTTAGTTAAACCCCTCCATCAGATTGCAGTACATGTAAAAGGACAACATTGTTGCCACTGAATAAAAAAATATATATACATTATGTATCCCTTGCAAGTCTGCTTTAACCTCTCACTGTAATGAATTTCATTATCATTTCTCATATAGCACCTCTCTGTTCTGGCTATTGGAGGACAAGCCTACATTACTAGCAAGGTTTGTTTACATTAATGGAAAGCTTAGGCAACACGGTTTCCATGTAAATTTAACAAGGCTAACACTTCCTGCTCTCAAAAAGCTGGTTGTTGCTGAAAACAAAGATTTTTGTCAGGGTTGATGAGCCCTCTCAAACGACTCTTCTGCAGGGCTAATTATGTGCATTATAACAGATACACAGTTATGCTTAGGCCATTGCTCCCTAAATTGGTACCATGAATTCTAATTGGCAGCAATAAGGTAAAATGTATCAACATCTAACCAATGAGAAACCCCCATTGTTATGGATGCAACTGTGGCAACATGGCCTATATCACACACGGGGTGAGCACCAAAACAAGCACTGTTAAATCAGCACTTCACATTAGTCAGGCTTCAGAGGAAGTTACATCACCACACCAATGCCTTGGGCTCCTAAGCTGCTCAGAGCATGAGCAGTCCTCAGTGAGAGGTTATGTAAAAACTTGATACCAGCTCTGCAATGTCTCCACACTCTAAACCCTTCCAACCACTCATGCCTGCTCCCTACATACTCAACTGGATTAAAGGTAGTTTATGTTTCCAGTAATCACTTTTGCTCAATAAGTTAAGGCTGACAGAAGGTGGTGGATCTTAAAGGATGATGCAGAAACTATGACAGGCAGGTTGAGATCAATCTCAATCTGAATGACACAGCATGAAATTGCATGACAGGTCTGCAGGCCATTATCTGTGCCCAACTTCTGTTTCTGTCCCTACGTACATACAGTAGTATGTGTATTTGTAGGCTGACAGTCAGTAAGACATGCTAGAGGGACATACAGCATCTAAACTAGTGTCACTGTATGTTTGGGCAGAATCTAAGGCCATTCATCACTCCACTCTTGGTGGCAGATGTGGTTGTACCAAGTGTTGAATTACATGCAGAGTGGAAGAACCTTGGGAGGATACAAATGAAAACAATGACAGACGTAGTTTTAGCAAAAACTTTTTGTTTCTATGTCTCATATTTTTTGCTTAGTGTTACTCACCACATAGAGCTGCTTCCAGAGAATGCCCCATTCCTGCAGAGTGGAGGTGGTCTCTGTGATAATAGGGTCCTCTAGGGGCACCACTGTCTCACACAACCTGCAGCAAAGAATAAAAACAACATGTAGGAATGTGAGCACACACAAGGACACACATTGTACTGCATCACTACTTGACACACAGTCCTATAGGGGAGAACCACACGGATGGACATGTAAAACATTTAGAATGGACATTATGAGGACATCATTCAGCACTGTTTTGCAACATCATGCACTGTAACCATGGTAATGCTGGCACTGTAGGGTATATAAATGTGGTGGTGGTGAGGCCATGCTGCCATGAATTGAGCAGTGTGAGATGAACTGAATAAATGGCCACAGGTGTGTGCATCCGAATTGAAAGAACTACCAACTCCTACACAAAACAACAGTCAAATTCACCTAACAGTGGCGCCCTCTGTGGTCACTCTTCAATATTGCCACACAGTAGGTTGTTGTATCAGGAGTAAGCAGTGTGATAACACTGGTGATAAGGCTGTGGGTGTGAAAATGAGGTTGGCTAACAAAGTAGGGAAGTGTATTTTCTTTGCCGACATGCTAATGATAATGTCTAGCCAGGGTGAACCCAGTCCAGTCTGCCAACAATTTGATTTTCAATTTGATTTTCCTCTGCAGATAAAGTCCACTTGCAAGATGCAGTTTTTGGCCAACGTCAGAATCTCAATTTTTTATTTTTTTTTCCCCTGGTGTGCTCATGAATGTATTATAAGAACTGGATAGGGCATTGCCTAATCTCATTAATTACAAAGATAAAGTTGAGTGAAAGAATCTGGAGCTGTAAAACTACTTTTAACTCATTGTTGTTGATTTTAATAATTTGATCTTGTCTGAGTCTGCACGTGAGCTTTATTTGTAACATTACTGACATTTGTTTAAACAAAAATATAAAGCATTATGAAAAAGTATAGCAATTGGACAACAACAACTTAAAAAAAATCTTTTCAGGATTAATATGCAATACAATAGTACATTTTTGTCACTATTTTCTTGGACAATAATGTATAAACTCCCTAGGTTCTGTGAAAGCATCATTTGTGGACAATAACACTATTGTGGAAATTTTAAAAGTGTGTGTTTGCCAATTACCTTTAAGTTTGATGATGTCAAATAATTAACACCCAGTAAACGGAAAAATGTTCCACAATGTACCCACAGAGTATTCTTGTAGGCATTTTCACAGTTTACACCAAGACCAATTAGTATTTTACAGCAACTTTTAGTATACAGCATATCTCCATGAAATGAAGAGCTGAGGCGGAACATTACAAATAAGTAAAGACTAAATATAACATTATAAAAATGCCACGCATCAAAACGTTTTATATTAAAAGCTCTAATGTCACAGTAAACACTGAGATCTTTGTTTATGGGAGCTGTTACAGCGTTACTCCTATAATTATCTTCATGAACGCAACGAGCAAATAGAGAACACGGATGGCTTGTTCACAAAGCCCACAGGCATTAGAGAAGTAACACTACTGTGCATGCGCTATAGACCGCACAACCCAGAAGTAAACCTGGAAGTCAGAAACTTTTTCGGTTTATAAGAAAGAATGGCGCCAAAAGGGCTGTGCACTGTCCAGTTCTGATAATACATCCACTGTGGTAAAGGTGCGTTAAAGGTGGGCTGATCACGATGATGATGACAGAGAAGCGACATTAAGTTAGTTTTGTTTTAATTTTAAGCAACTGGTTCCACAGAGCTCCCCCAGGTAAAAGTCGTTAGCCGCCATTACTAGATAGCCATCGCTCCTAGAAAACTACAACAAGCACGTTTGTTGACACGTTTTCAATCGGGCTGCATACGTCATCCTCATAATCAATCTCAAATGATATTGTGATGCAATCAGTGTGTTAGCCAGGCTAACTGCAATGTATGTTCCTTAAAGCTACTGTCAGTGAGTTAAAATGCATGTTAAATAGCTTTTGGCAGCTCCCACTCATCTCAACTGTTTGTTAAGTGAGCTGAGTCTTTCAGACTAAAGCTCTGACAGTAAATATTTTCCAGTGTCTCGCAACATTTATCCAATCAGGAGCCACAACCACAAGTTTAAGTGATGAAGTTATGCTTTCCCTCAGCCACTGTGTTCATGACATAACATAGTGAGGAAGGGGGGTAATTTTAACAACAGAACATAATTCTCCATACAGGAAGTTAGCCCTTGTCTGCATCGACAGGAGCCTTGTAAAGTGCAACACTGCTACTTATAATTTCTATAAGCAAACAACAAAAAAGGAACACAGCAACCTTCTTTAATACATTTTTTAGCTAGTTTGGATCTCAGAAAATAAATACAGCCATGATATGTTCATCTAGAGAGCCTCTCTGTGATGACCATGTATATGTAGCACCCACTGTCTTCCTGTTTCCCCTTTTCAATGACAAATACAAATTACTGCCACCTGCTGGTAAGGAAAGTCATTTCTTTTTGACTTGTCGGCTGTTGTCTATGTCTTTGAGAAATCTAAAACTGGTTTAAATAAGCTATTGATGGTCCAAACACAGGCTGGCTTGCTGGCTATTACACAGAATGTTTGCTTTCAGAATGAAGAAATAAGCAATGCAACAACTTATTATGCTGCAGAGTAAAATACGACGTAAGTGATTTGCAGTGTATACGTAAACATTTTGTAACTTGCCCTACATAAACACAGAAAACAACATGCATGCATGTAACTGCCTCAGGGCATTATTTTATAAATGTGTCTGCTATGAAATGACAGTGAGGTTGAATCATGACTAATATTATCTCTGGCTGCAGTTATAAACATGGGTGGAGCGCTGCAGTAACATTAAAGCACAGGTTAAATCTCTCGTGGCACTTTGTTCTGACCTCAGCTGAAAACTTTGAAACTGAATCACTGCTTCCTGCAACGAGGGAAACATCTCTATTACACTATGAATCAGGGTGATAGTCTGTTGAGGGGATGCTTTGGGAGAACTATAGAGATGCAGTAGGTATGTCACCTCATTAACTCCATGAGACAGCAAAGCAGATTTCCCAAAGTACAACTCCCGGACCGCGAGTGTATAATAATGACATTTTCCAAGTCTGCACTTTTAATTGTCTGAGAGCAAACAAGAGTCCTCCTGCTATGTGGTGACTCAACTGAGGGGTGCTGACATAACAGCAAAGTCCCAGTCCACAATCAAACCTCAGGCTCCAGTCTGCAGATTGAACATCAGTAAGTGCAGCTGTCTTTGCCTCTGCCTCTATTCTGGCCTCTGCAGCTGTGGACAGACATTGGGACAGGAACTATAGATGCTTTGTGTGTACATGTGTGTATGCATGTAGGTATATATCAGAAGTTGACAAATGCTAATTGGCTTGAAGATTAGATCATCACAGATCACTGGTGAGGATAAATAAGATGACAAAGGAGGGAGGGATACACATGTCAATACTCTGTCATTGATCTGTTGATTGATCTGCATCACTCTCTCTTTGTAATGAGTGAAGGAGACAATTCTTTTACAGTTTTGGTTCATAGCTTTACAATAAATATTGATTAGAAAGCCTTTTCAATGTCTGATTCTTAACTTGTCTTAAATTAATGGATGTTTGTTTGCATGTTAGCCTTGTTGTTTATGTAATTTGCATTATTTCATCCCATGTAATTGTAAAGCACTCTGTAACCTTGTTTAGATAACAGCTTTCAAAAAAAAATATTATATCATCTTTCAATATCTCTGTAAAGTTCTAGTAGATGGATCTGTAGAGAGAGAATCCAAAACTGGTCTGCAGCATTTTGAATTGCACTCCATTCTTACATAAAATACTGAGTGCAGCAATAAATTTAATCTGGCTGCTTTTACTACATGTCTCTGCTTAATAAGAAAATAGATTTAAAGTCATTGAAAATAATGATGTTATATTTCGAAGAACATGTACAAGGTTTGGAAACATTACTCATTGACTTTCTAATTGCAAAAAGCATTTTTTTGGGGGGGTGAAACAACATAATTGTTAAAATAATAGGGGAGTAAGACTATGTGACTGCTTGTACTGACTGATGACAAAGAAGTCATGTGCATTTGTATAGAAAAATGTGGATGCAGTGCTTCTTGGATTTGAATCACTGACATATTCAATTGTAATCGGACCAGTGAGGTGAAACTGAAACTGAAAGTAATAAGGGAGCATTTTGTTCACAGCTGATGGTTGAGTCATGGTCAGTAAGAATCATTCAGGAAGTGAATGCAAGTAACTGCATCATTGTTTCCATTGGTCTTAGTATTTGCTTGTAGTTTTCACACTAAACTTGAGCCAGCTGTGTTTTTTAACTTCTCCATTTTGGGAGCTCAAAATGCTACGGTAGTGTGGATGGCTATAAAGAGCAGTTTTTAAAAGAAGATGGAGTAGTATGGATGTAACATAATTTTTAGCCCTGGAGAAAAGACCACAGTCTCAGAGCTAAACAGTAAAGCTTAAAAATATTGTGAGGAACAAACAGCATAGCAGCTTCATCAAACTGATTCTTAAATGTAGGGACAATAATCATAGCACATGTATACAAATACAGTATACACTCAATTTTTATGTGTCTTTGACTTTATAACTGATGTGCATTTGTATTTTTGTTCCACCCCTAGTCTTTACATTCATTTAACGATCAATGGAGGAGTCAGTGATTGAACTTCTTCTTTCAGCTTCTCCCTTTAGGTGTCGCCACAGCGGATCATCTGCCTCCATCTTGTCTTCTCCCTTGTGTCCTCTTCTGTTACACCAACTGTCCAAATGTCCTCCTTTAAAACATCCCTGATCCTTATCTGTGGTCTTACTCTTTTCCTCCTGACAGGCGGCTCCATCTACAATGTCCGTTGTCCAATATAATCTCTCCCTCCTCTGCAATTTACTAAACCATCTCAACCTCAGTCAGAGGTTGAATAAAATAAAAGTTTTGTATGTAAACCAACTTCTCTTTTGACTCAAGTAAATAGTTATGACATGAGGAGACTTCAGATTTGAGGTCCCTTTATTGATAATCAGAAAGTAAATCGACTTGAGAGCAACTTAAAGTGTATGTTGATAAGTACACACAGGCAATTCAAGCCCAAACAGATGTTTCTGTAACAGTGGGTGGCTGCTAACATTACAGAAACAGCCCATCTGAACAAAAGTTTGCTACTTCTGCTTTGTTTTCTTTTGTTCTAATTACATGTTTGTCGGTGTAGGAGGGTGAATAACTGTTTGCAATAAATATCATAAAAAAATTTGAGTGTCCCTAATTTAGATCTTGCACAATTTTAAGAAACACTATGGAACTCACCCTCTGTTGGTCACAGTGGATTTCTTCACGTGGACATAGCTGACTGGGAAAATACCCTGTGGACAGAAGAAGGAGCAGAGACATTACTGTGTGTGTCAGGATTCTATTTTAATCTTCCTGCTATACGTAGAAAAATAGTGTGTGTGTTCATGTTTTTGTAGCATATTAAATGCTACAATTATATAATGTAAT
Source organism: Brachirus orientalis (assembly GCA_016785285.1). Classification (NCBI taxonomy): domain Eukaryota; kingdom Metazoa; phylum Chordata; class Actinopteri; order Pleuronectiformes; family Soleidae; genus Brachirus; species Brachirus orientalis. The sequence goes on from JAFBJR010000150.1 coordinate 3,318,604, forward strand.
TCTTGCCATGCTTACCTTGCAGGTGGAGTTTTATTATTTGCTCTGGAAGGCAAACTTAACTAAAAAAGACAATGAAATCTGTCTGGTAAAATGTGATGTCTAGTTTTGTTGACATTATAAAGTTATATATCATGTTTATTGGTAAGCACATTGGTAAGCTTTGTTGGTAAGCACACACACAATGTTAAAATTATTATGATTATTATGTTATTTAGGTTATGTTATGTTATCTGTTTATTATCTGTACTGCATTATCGCTAAATGTAGAAATCTGAGTTTACACCTTAAATACTCTGCAGAAAGTTTAGGGCCTCAAACTTCAGAAATTTGGAAATCTCTCATAAAAAACATCCTTCCTATTGACTGAGGGTGAACAAAGGAGCTGAAGCCAATGCCAATTTAGCATCTTGGAAGGATGGCTGGAGAATAGCTGAATGTTGAGTTTCATACTTTTATTATTTATTAGGACCTCCACATTTTGGGATTGTGGCTCTCTGTCCTGAGCTTCTCTCTTCAGATGAGCATGGAAAGACACACTTGTTAGTTTGATGACCTGAGTCAATCTGTCCGTCTTTGAACTGTTTGATTGCTCACAGCCTCCGTCACACTACAGATCTATTTGTGAGGGTGTAAACAGAGCCCAGAGTAAGTACACGAATACCATTCCCTCTCGGATCAGTTGATTAATATTATGCTGAAAGGTTAAAATTGAATTATTGACAATAAAAGAAAAACAAAAACGCTTCCTAGTTTGCCTCTAAAGGTCCAGTGTGTACAAATTAGTGACATCTAATGGTGAGAATGCAGAGTGTGACAAACAAAGGACCATTCTGCTCATCCCCTATGGATCAGAGAACTACAGTGACCTTTGCATACTGGAGTATAAAGTCCTTCCACTTCATTTCTGTCATCTAAATCAAATACTAAACATATGATCTGGCTGCCTTTTCCATCCCATGTGATGTATCTACATCACATGTAGATACATCACATGGGCCCTCTCTAAAGCAAGGTGCTTGCCTAAAATACAAATAAAAGGCTTATTTTAAGACACTCTACAGGAAGAGCTTCTGTGGCACAACAACGAGCAGTCGTGATCCATTAGTGACAAATACACAACACACTGGCTAAGTAGTCGTACTAAATATTCACCTCCTCACTCTGATGTTTCAAAGGGGTTTGAGATGGAAGTTATATCAGAGATGGTGCAGCAGGTGACGTCTGTTACGTTGAATATAAATATGGATATGTATAGGTCTAAACACTTTTGGAAAACTAATGCAAATACATTACTCGACACCTTGTAATTTCTAGATACTTTAATGCACAAATGTTATGTATTATCTCTCTGAAGTAATTATACATGTTTATAAACATACTTATAGGTAATATATATTCAGTTTCTGCCAATAAACCCTCTTTCATTTTACACACTGATCTGAAAGACATTTAACCTATCCCCAATCTACATGTGTTGAGAATGCCCAAAAAAAAAAATCCATGCACAAACAAATCCACATTAAGGGAGAGCCCACTTCAGCCAGGACTCAACCAAGAATACTCCTACTGTGAGGGAAACCTAACGGCTGTTCTATCCCTGAAAAACATAAATAAAATAAAATAAAAATACTGTTTGCATACATTAAATGAGCAGGGGTCCTATTGTGGCTTAGCTTAACTGTTAAATTCATCTTTCTTATTTTAATCTAGCAGATGTGGAGAACTGGCCACAGCGAACATGCAACTAACTCTCTCCACACAGAGTGAGTATGGGGGTGAATCAATGTGGGCAGCAGAGTACATAACAAAATGGAGGGTGTTAGTAAGAACTGTAAATAGCTGGTGAGAGTAGAAAAGGACAGCATGTTGCCACTAACACCTACATATACCAGGGCTGGACAGCTTTAGTGGTTTCTTTGAAACTTTTCAACAGCATCACATAACACTTCAGCTTCTGCCATTTCAGTGTTAAAACAAAGGTAAAGCGGAAAAGAAAAATCTGCTGCTCTCATGTTTCTGATAATAATATACGGTACCTGTTTTCTTTTTTTGTTTGTTTCAGGTTTGTCCTGTGGGGACACCTCCATCTGAACCTTCACCTTTTTCGATTCAAGATATAATATCATAATGCCTCTGTATCTGTCCTGCATTAGCTAGTAAAGAAAAAAATAAAACAATTTACTGTTACAGATGATTACGTCTTGTAACTTTTTTAAAAATGTGGATATATTTATTTCCTAGATTTACGATTACCAACGGCACCGTCTGCTGGTAGGAAAAAAAAAACAAAATCAAGATTTTTATTTGCAAACTATGGACAGATGGCAAAACAGTGTAGAATTACCCAGACTCAGAGTGGTCTGTCCATGATGCTGACACTTATGGCCTCATATCAAAGTGTGCATCATGTGCATGTGATGTACTTACAATGAGTATGATTCATTGTTCATTGATTTTATACTATATATTCTGTGTATTTTCAGCTTTTCACAGTTTAAAAAGCTTTTCACAAATGCACATGTAGTGCATCTGCACTATGATGTCAGAATATCAAGATTAAAATGATGCCTTTGATAAAGCACCTCTGGAAGTAAAGGTCAAGAGATTTCTATTTTTATAAAAACCAGTGCTCTTTTGCGGCTGTCAGTTAATCAGTCACTAAGCTCTTAGTCGCCTGGACAAAGTTATTTCTCGCATCACCTTACCAGTCACAGAAAATGGAACTAAAACCTTGATGTTGGTGTTACTACATCTGACAAAGATGAACAGTATGCAAAAATGCTGTTACTGATGTAATAAGTAGAGAATTTGTTAAGTTAGATACTGTATGAGTTGTGCTTTAAAATTCAATCATGTGATGTAGAGTATTGCACTTAGCCTGCAAGAACTGACACAGTGTCAAACCAGCAGTTTGTGTTTGCTGTGATAATTACCTTGATAGAAGGCTTCTTAGTGGAAAAGCCACGGTACCAACCTGACGACAAATGAAAAGACACGTCAGAATACACAACATATTATACGCTCATCATTAAGTACAGTGAGTGTCAGCACACTACCTACACAAGCATGGTGCTACTGTTAAAAAGAGATGGTTGCAATGTATGGTTTTGTGACGTTATAGGCATTTTAATATAGTAGACACTTTGACAGGTCACAGCAGGAAAGGCACAGGTGTGAATAATCAAATTAACATTAAGCCATCGTTAAAATCATAAGTAACACCTGGGCTTTTCTAGGCTGCTGTGAAAAAGCCCTGATTTTAATCACAATGGATAACATACAGTATTTAAAAAATGTGATACTCAGTTATTAAAAATGTCACACACATTGACTATTTAAACAGTACCGAACACTAAACACAATTACCAAATTAAACCAAATTATTACAAAACGTATAATATATAGTACGTGCAAGCACACCATTTTACCGTGTGCGACAAATATAAATATTCCAGTTTTATGATGCTTTTTCAGAGCATCCATTTTAACATTAATGTCACAAAACTATTTAAAGAAACTGTTACATTTACCTGGTACAGGACTCTTTAAGTAAATAATGTATACAGCACTACCTTAGCTTTCACTGTTGAAGGGAGACTGATACTTACTAAAATTCTTTGACAAAATGACTGAAACGTGTTTGCCATAGACACAGTGACACAGTATGTGCAAGTACACCATATTAGAGTATCCAACAGGAAGCTGTTTATGCTTTTTCTGCTCAAACATGTAAAAATGGCTGCTGTAAGAAAAAAAATTAGTATTTTTTTTCCCAAAAAATGTCTATTTTTTAAAAAAACAGTAAAGGCTAGTATTGATGATTTAATAATAATATAAAATAAACACTTACCTGTCACATAACTATGACAGTCATTTTCACATACCATTTAGCTAATGGTATGCTTATGTTAGCATTGGCTAGGTTAGCATATAGCATAGTAAGCGCAGAGGACTGTGTGTGAATTTAAACTTAATATTTTAGCAATTTTGAATGAAATTTGATGACCAAGAATGATAGGTACCAGCACACCATTTTACTGTATGCAAAAAACAGAAGTTTAACTATACCAGCCTATAAGCCTTTTTCACACCAGATATTGACAGGTCAAAGTAGGAAAAGCAAGGAGTGTTTTTCCCCACTCCTTAAAGGTGTACTCTCCATCTAGGTACAAAATTCTAAATTAAAATAATTCTGGGGTTAAGCATATATTTTATCTGTACAAAACTGTTTTCATGTTTTTAGAAACCTCTATTCCTTATAAAGAGGGGACTTTTAAACCCCCTTATGTACACTTTAGCAACCTTATGACTACGTCCACGTGATCAAATGCATTGTAAAAATTCCTGTTCAATTCCAGTTCAAGATCAAATATGATGGTTCACATACTGGACATAATTGTCTTGGACCTGACACACAGGTGCACTCAAACATTGCTCAGTTTCCGTAGGTTCCCTCCCATATGGCTAGTGCGTAACTTTTAAATATAAACAAATGTCTGTTGCGTTCAAGCCACTGTCAAATGAGTTCACACAATGCTGATTAATCCTATCAGCTCATAACTCTCTCTGTATTTCTCAGTATTGCCATGGTTAGATCTGGTGTCGTCTGACAACATTTGTCTTTGTGCTACTACAGTGAGGCAGATTAGACTATGACTGAAAACAAAGCAATGCCCATGAAAATTTTCTGAAGTGAATTTTACTGCTCAAAAAAATGTAGCCATTCTCCAAACACAGGCATAAGGAAAAAAAAATCACCAAAAGTTACTCAGTTCAGCTTTAAGTCTCTAAATTTCAGCATCTCTCCACTGACCGCTGCTGTCACTACACTGCTCTACTGCTGCCATGTCATACGGGTCAGTGACAACAACCTTCAGCAGCAACATCACCATGAGAAACCTGGTTATTTTTACCTTCACTCTTCTCCAGAATCTGTACAGTTTCCCCGATCTCCAGGACCAGGGCCTGACATATTGATGACCGGAAGTTGCAGATCACTGTGCACAGAGGAAAGAGAAGAAGAACAAGGTTAAGAGACCGCAGTAACAAGATCTATAATATTAATAAAGACATACATGTTTCTTGCGTGCGTCCCCTGACTGACCTAGGTGCTTCCCCTACACTGTTGTGTCCTCACAGAGCATTTGTTTTTGGGGTTGACACATGGCAATTTTTTTTTAATAAGCTCTTTAATAAAATCTTACAAACACAGTCAATCACACAGGAGCCACTGCTTAGTTAACTGTAAATGAGCTCCCACCCTGAAGTGGGTAGTTATTTTAATAGGCAATTAATTCTTAAAGAGGCCTAATTTTTGTGTAATGCTACATAAACTGTTTTCCAAAGTAGAGCCCACGCAGGCTGGTAAGTAAGAAGCATGGCTTAATGCTGCTTTAGCACAAGTGACTATTGGCCTGGACCTTGTCTTCTTCCTCTTCACCTGCATTTGACGCATCATAGAGTTTTTGGACCAGTTCATTCTGGGCATTAACCTCCATTCTGAGTGATCTGTTCACATGCAGCTCATGCCATGTACAGGTCTGAAAGCTCCCTGTCTGTCATTTGGAGGTGGTTTGAGGAGGCATATGGCCCAGAGGAAGGGGGACTGGGCTGGACTTGTAACTGGAGGGTTGCCAGTTCAAATCCGTGGTCTTAAAGAGGACATTCACTGGAAAATTGAATTTCTGATGTTTTTTGGTGAGTCCCCTTGTCCTTCCCATACATAAATATCACTAAAGAGTCACAATAAATACTTCAGCCAATTCTGAGAAAGAAGGGCTTCACTGTTTACTTGCGCTCAAGCAAGCGGTTTTGAAAAGTCCAGTTTATTCTTCTCTATAATGGGCTAAAATGAATTCTGTGAATTGGACAATGCCAACTGAGGTAAATGTTTGGTTCAGTAATGACGACAAATGTTGTATTCTTTTAAAACTGCCACTCTCTGAAAAGGAAAAGAAGATAAAGGAGCCCAGGCCAAATGTGGCCCATGGGCCCCGGATTGGGCACCCGTGGTTTAAATGCTGAACTGCATGAAAAAGTTCAAGTATATCAGTTTTTGTTATTTATCATTACTTTTTTGTTTATTACTTTGAATTTGAATGTCTTTATTGTCATTGTACAAGTACAACAACATTTCTTTGAACTCATACATATAAAAAGTATTGATAAAGATAAAGATATTTTATTCTAAAGTCACCCGCCTCTTTAGAAAATATTACATTAGATTAAATTAATATTTTCATGTCATTGCACATGTCACAGGCACAGGTACTTTTTAACTTACTAGTAATAATATGTGTCCATATTGACCCTGAAAACATAAATATCAGTCGACCCTTACTAATCACTGCCAATACACGATTAATTTGTAGCCACATCCCCAATATTAACACTGACTGTAACATGATTTATTTTTCTAATGGTTAAATCTTATTTCACGTCACACCAAAGGTGAGAAGAGCTTTAGTTCTTCTCTGTCTGTCTCACACATACCAGAAGGATGCACACATGTCGATGTCACACACATCTGTACGGTCAGATTTGTCACATCATGTTTTTTAGACAGAACTGATGGCATCGATATATACAGTATAAATAAGGGGCGTTCGAAGCCAGATCTAGGTCACAGGACATGTGTCCAAGACACTTTAATGCCAAGTGTGAACAATCGTATTTAACTTCGTCCAAAGTTGATCAGATCACTGAGGAATGATGTTAATACCACAGGTCTGATCCAGACCTTTACACAAAACATGTTGCCACTTTCACCACAGCTTGAGAAGAAGTAAGGGGATAGATGCCACATATCCTCTAAAGCTTCTTTGTTTCTTTAAATCTATGCAGCATTGTATGTTGCATAAGTACATACATTTTTTTTTCTTGTTTTCTAATGGCCGGTCTCCACTGATGATGTTTGTTTTTTTGTTTTTTTGTTTTTTTTTTAAATACAAATGTTGGTGTGAATCATTATGCTAATGAAGTAGCCAGGGGACCCAGTGAGGGGGAGGAGGAGGAGGAGGAGGGGCCTGGGCTCGCCTGCACTCCCTGTGTCAGGGTAAGGAGTGCTCAGATCCTGTGCTCGGGTAACTATGGCAACACATCATCTACAAACTGGAGGGCTTTTCTTCACTGTTACTGCTGCGGGGATCTGCCGCGTTCTAAATGGCAAGCTTATGGAGGCTGCATGGCGCTGGAGTTCAAGTCGAGCATATGTATCAGAGAGCGAGCGAGAGAGCAAGAGAGATATGGCTTTTAAGAGACAGCTTGTCACCTTTTTTTCCCCCCTGTGAGCTGCAGGGTGTTTTTCAGCAAAGGGCTGAGTATTTCCCATTCTTTAATAGCCTCTATTTAATTTGAATTGCAAAAGCCTGCGCTTACACCAGCTGAAAACTCGTCAGCAGAGGCCACGTCACAATAAGATTAGATTGTCATGTTCAAGAAAGAGAGAGACAGAAAGATGGTTGCATCACACAGGTTCATATTTTCATATTCCTCCCTCCCTCACAAAACCCTCCAGGCTGTGCAAACACTATTACATTGTGCCTAAATGCTGCAGAGCATTAGCATATCCTCAAAAAACAAAGCCAACAAAATTCACCTCGAGACTTCAACATGCTGAACGTAGGATGTTGGAAGGACTGACAGGACATGCAGTGAGAAAATGCTGGCAAAAGCAAACGTTTCTAGTCAGCAGCAGTGTATCAGTCCTGACTGCTGAATTTTAAAATCCCTACAGCATTACTGTGTAACCAGTCACTCACTGGTGGGGAATTATGGGGCTTCAGCACACGAGGAGAGGAGACTCCCACTCTTCTCCACTGTCCTCTGAACCATTGTCCAACCCACTCTCCATGTAACTCAAACATTTATACGCAGTCATTTACTGAGAATTCAGATCAGGACCTCAGTTGTGAAGAGCTGATATTGCTCACTCTCACTCGCACTCATTTTTCTACCGCTTTATCTACCCCAGAGTGTTGCGAGAGGCGGGGTACACCCTGGACAGTCCATCACAGGGCCACAGAAAAGAGAAACCGGTGAAAACCCATGCACACACGGGGAGAACATGCAAACTCCATGCAGAAAGGCCCTTGTTCCGATCGGGTCGCAAACCCGGGACTTCTTGCTGCAAAGGCAAGAATGCAAACCACTACACCAACCGTGTGGCCCGAGCTGATATTTCATACATCATAAATCACAGTTTACATTAGGGGTGGTTTGGAAGAAATTGAACTCCCTATATTATTGGGGTAAACTGAAGTAGACACATTTGTATTTTATTTTATGTAGTTTATGATAGCGTGAAAGTAAAAGCTGTTTGGTTTCCATAACCTCAGAACAAGCTTTTATTATGTACTTTAGACACGGGCCTCTCTTTACAGAGGCTGCAATGTTCGTATGCGATTTGAAGAGGAAAGCTTACTATAATAGTAACCCACAAAGAGGAAACAGCAGAGGTTTGTTGCTGCAATCTGCAGTCTCACCATTAGATGTCACTAATTCTTGCAAACTGGACCTTTAACCTTACAATAACAAGACAAAACTGTATCATGGTTTACAAAATAAAACACAATATACTACTACAACAAAGGATGCACCAATATATAAACTCAACATCGGCGTCAGCCAATATGCACTGTGTTTTCTGGCATCATGGTATCTGCATTTGAGGGGGCAGTCACCGGTGTTAATCGATCATTTTAATGTTGTGCTGCGTACACCTGTTGTTTAATAGCGCCCTCCACTGGGGGGCAGCTCAAGCAATGTGCCATGCGGAACGAGCTAGAGAACGAGCCTGTGCACGTGTGATTTGTTTGTGAAGAAAATGACGTCAGAGTGGGAACTCGATCATCAGCTTGCCATCTGAAAGCTATTTATAACCAACATTCCACTGATATTTTGTATATAAATATGATTTGTTTCCTTGGCATAAAAGTGGGTATAAAGAAATTAAAACAAAAAAGTATCTGTATCGTTATCAGCCAAATTTGTAGTTTCAGCAGAGAATTTCCAGATCTGTGCATACCTAACCACAATTACCTCCACTACTACTACTACTACTACTAATAATAATAATAATAATAATAGTAATAACAACAACAATAAATGGAAATTGACATTTACTCCCTGTCCTTTAGATATTTCCCAGATTTTATTTTTATTTATAGTCTTATTGACAGCCTGAAACCAGTTGAGTAATCCAGTTCTGTGTTGCCGTGAAATGAGAACACAAGCTGGAGCCAGTTTTCAATCATAAAATCACTTAGTTACCACCACCAGCAGCAGCTCCTACAAAATAAAAGCACCGATATCCTTCAAGTTACAGTAAATATAGTATAGTATACTTTGTTTCAATTCACATCTGCTGCGCCTCTTTTCTTAATACAAGCCGTATGATGTCAAGAATGTATTATTTCTTAAATAGGAACCCGCTGAGTAAACATGTAAAGCCACCACCTTCCCTTGTTGACTGCATCCTGCAGAGCTGCAGTGTGAAACTGGCTTTCATGTGATGATTGCAGGTATGCGTGTTATTTCCTGAGCTCTGCACATCATCAGCTCTGGGAACACTGGGGAGAGTCTTGTGTCACAAGTATAAAATGTAAAACCATTCTGTTACTCATTCAGTCATTCATTCACTACTGCTCATCCTTAGAGGATGACAGAGGGAGCAGGAGCAAATCCCAGCTGACAGTGAGCGAGGGCCAGGATCTCAGCCTGGACAGGTCACCAGCCTGTCAAAGAACCAAAATACGTGCGTTTCTTTTCTTCTTTGCATTTTCTGTCCTGAGTTTTACATTTGTAGATGATTTGGTTTGAACTAACACAAACATATATTTTTTAGTTTATCCTGTTTTTAAACTAATTAAGCTTCCACTTTAACCAGTGCTCCCGTCCATGCCTTCCTTTTTCTTTAGCAATGGGTCAGGGGAGAGAATGGTGGGTAGGATTTTGAAAAGGAGAATACGTTGGGACAATAGTGTTGTTTAAAAAATTTGACTGTTCTTTAACTGAAATTGTTCTTTATGACTTTTATTCAGTGTGAACCGATATGTGCATTATGTTGAGTTTATGTCGAGATGAATTCCTGAGAGGCACTAGTGTACTGGCCAAAATGTTTCAGAAACTCTTTAAATCCATGGAACTTTGTATTTATAATCCATTTTGTTTCATTTTCTTGACTTGTAATGACGTTTTGCACTTTACTCCTCGCTGTCTTCGTGAAAGGACCCTGGAGGCTTTACAGACCTTTGACTGAATGTAACGAGCGGCAACATGGACAGAGAACACACACTCAGCTCTCCTTCATACTGTCCTGTGTATTACACAGTATATGTAGCTGCATGACTTCTGGAGCACTGAAAGTTTTAAAGACTGATAAAGGAGTAATTTCAAAGCAATGGAACTTGGCATGCATTCAATTCAAACATTGTTTCCTTCTAGATAAACTTTGTGAAAAATTGGCACCCTGGTGTCATCAAATATCTACAATTTTCTGTAGAATTGTTCTTATTTTTTGTCTAAAAAAGACCAAAAAAATCTTGTTGCAGCTCTTTTGTATTATGGACGTGCTTAATACAGAAGTAAAATTCTCTATCACAGATTGATGTGATTTATTTGTGTGCAATTTTTTTTTGCTTGTGATAAATACAACTCTCTTACAGTCTGACCAGTTTTTCAGTCAGTGGAAGTGGCTGTAGATGCACAAGCTAGTTTTAAGTGTTCGAGCCAAGCACAATTAGCTTACCCAATTTGGACGAATCTTTTTTCTAACACAAGAAAATTTAAATTTTTTTCAAATAGGGCCGCTTTTGCAGTGTGCAGACCGACGTCTGACTGTTAATCAGATGGCCAATGCTGAAATCATCTCCTGTGAAAGAGTAGAGAAAACTCTGCACAACAACCTTGGCAAATGTCAAATGTTTCCACTCAGTGGGTGCCACGGCTTTTGACCCCCGATCATGAGCACAGCAGCCGGTCATGTGGCAGGAGAACTTGGCACATTTTCAAGCAGATCCGGATGTTTTTGTTTTTTAACATATATGACAGCTAGAGCCACCGGAATAAACCCCCGGTGAAGTGTCAGAGTGAGAAAGGCAATATTCAGTACTTCTGATCAGCCAGCATAATGTTTTGTTTTAATGATTTTTATTCTATTGTGTGTATTTATCGCTAATGGATCGCGACTACTCGTTGCCATTCTGACGCAGGAGCTCTCCCCAGACAACAATTCCCACAATTCCACGCTGCATCCAACATATTCAAACTCGGTCTTCTCGTATTGTTTTACCTGAGAGACTCGTAGCAGTGGAAATTACATACTGTATGTTTAACTCATTATCATGTCATAGCATATCTTTGGACGATGGGAGGAAAAAACCACACACACGGAGAATCACAGAGAGGTCCTGGTGGAAACGTGACTCTAACCGCTGCACTGCAGCCATTTAATACCATTTATGATGGTAACAATCTCCTGAGGGAAGAGTGAGATACCTTTTTTCCCCTATTCTTTACACTATTCAGTGTACATACAGTACTATTACATGCTGCCATGCCTTCAAAAAAAGTCCACTGCTCTTTGTAATACACTGAAGCTTTTAAAACAGAACATACATCACACACTGACCTTCCTTTATAGAGTAGCTGACTGTGTAATGACCCATAGGGGAGACATGTTCTGCAGAGATGAGAAGCGAGAGGTCATCAAATACCTGCCAGTCCAACAGTAAACACTATTGTGACTTATACATCCTCTGCATTTTTTTCCTCCCCCCTTCAGAACAATTCAGTGGTAATTGCACCACTGTGGGAACATTTTATTAAAGAGGACACTGTGCACAGCGAAACGTGTTTTCTTGAGTTTCCCCGAGTCCTTTTAACGCCAATCAGAAAACAAACTGAAGCTGAACTGCTCACTGATTGCGTCCCTTAACTGTTTCAGTAATTCACTGTGCAGTCTGCCAGTAATTAGTAGCAGGAAAAACTTTGAACTTCATAAAAAGACTTTGGACTGTGTTGAAGAACTGTGATTAAGAACTTTGAACTGACCCTCTGCCATGGGGGATAAGGTGGAGGACGGAGAGAGATTGTTGCTTTGCTGGTGGGACAGTTTTGGCATTTCTTCATGCAACTGGTCTATAAGGATGTGAAGCAACATAAAATGTACTTTGATAAGGAGTAGAAAGAAGATAAGGGATTTAAGGATAAGCAAGGAACGAGGATGGAAACGGATGTCAACTTCACAGTGTGATTAGGAACTTCGACCTGTGGAGAGCAGCATTGCACCTGCTGCAACTTAGTGGCAGAAGTGTGAGTATGGAGACCACTGAGGTCCTGTTCCCCTGCCTTGAAGTGTCCCTGTCCCTGAACTAGCTAAGTTTAAAATTGCACAATAGTCTTATGGCTTCAACCTTCGTGTCATGTGTAGGCAAGTCTGATCTCAAATCTGTGTCACACATGCATCGTGCATGACTGTCATTGGAGAGCGTCATCATTTTGAGGTCTGAAAAACATGGTTAACATTTTCTGACATGTTATGACCCAAAGGTAAGGTAAGCTGCCACTGTTTCAGTCATGTTGCTGGTTGACTATTATTAGCTGCACGTCGGGGATTTTAAGAACAAAATCACAGTTTGCAACAAAACCAACTGTGCTATGCTGGTACATTAAACTGTTAGCATTACAGATGGGAAGGATGGACGCAAAATAAATGAAAATGGAGCATACATGGGCCTTTACAGAAGTCTTCACGTTCCTCAAAAATACCCAGGTTCATTTGTACGGCTAGGTTTGTTATGCCACACGACTCCGTCACCACCACTCTGGAGCATTGTTTGCATACAGGCTTATCACCTGGCTGGTGTCCCAGGTTGTTTATCCCAATGCAAAATACTTTCACACAGCATCAATACTAAAAGAAAGTTGTATAAAAACGGGAGGACCCAAATGCAGGTTACAAAATTAACATGAGCCTTTAATAAGACAAACAAAAAAGGCAAAAAGAAACTAAAACGCCTTCAAAACACAAGGAGCAGAAACACTGAGAACACAAAGGAAATACATGGAAACAATTAACATAAGAATCTAAACAAAGGGAGCAGGGTGGAGCAGACAATCAAAAGGGAAGCCAGAACAGGAAGTAAAACTGAACAAGGTACACACAAGGGGAAAAACTTCAAAATAAAACAGGACACAAGGAACAGGAAACCAGACACAGAACTTTGCATGTATCTTAACGTATGCACAGTATCCTACTTGTATGCATTTTATCAATCTAACCTTAAATGAAAATGTATATATTTAGGCAGTAGTGCTGGTGTGAATGTCACTTAGCAACAGAAAGCTATAACAATAATAAGCTGTGTGATCCAAGGCTCTTTAAAGGAGGTGGGTGAACACGGACATGAGGCTAATCTACTTTCATCCGGAGATTTCGAAAAGGGTTCAAATATTGCCCCGAACTAAAGAAGAAAGCTAATTTGGGCAATGTTAATCTGCCTAATCCCACTCTCAGTGAACATTAGTTCCATCCTTTGTTCTGTTATGAACACATTTGGACTCAGGTCAGCATGATTATTTCATATGCTGCTACACTAGTTTGTATCTGAGCCTTGTCCATGTGGCCACAGATGAAGCCAGAAGGTTCAGGCTGCTGTAGAAACGTGACAGTGCAAGGCCCTCACCTTCAATAGATAATATACATATGCATATTATAGCAAAGGATTATTCTAAGGCTAACAAACCGATGTTTTCTTTAGAGCAATTCTACACTAATCCAAACATTCTTAAGGTTTTTTCAAATTATAAACCCTCCTAAATGTTACGTAACAGACCCTTTAACAAACACTGTCGGACTGAGGGTATACTTCTTCATATTTTTGACGCTTAAGAGATGTTTTCCTTAATTGAGGAACTAAACAAGTAATCATTACAGATCAATTAGTCGGTAAATCATCAGTTCCAGTTCCGGGTTAGAAATAACCAAGCGGCACAGAGAGTAACATGAAATGCCAGGTCTTTATTTGCTGCCTGCCACTCTGACAAGTGATTTACAAACTAATACTGTTTCCCACATAAACACAAAGAGCAAAATAATGAATAGGCAACGATTCTAAGAAAGGCATTAACGTTTCATGAGGTGGTCTCCAACTGTTTCCTGTTTAGATGGAACTCATTAGGAAAACCCAGGAGAGAAAGAGAGGTGGGTGGAAAAGAAAGGGGCCTGCATGCATGGAGAAAACCACATACAGCAATGTTTTTATATCCGCAGAAAATAATCATCAACATGGCAGATTATTATTTAATTCATCAGTCAAGTATTACTTAGGAACATTTGTGTTCACAGACACTTAAGAAATGCAATAAAAATGTTATCATTTCATCCAAAAGTTTATTTGACGAACTGTATTTAATATTTAGTTGATACCTAATTTCTGTTTTATATATGTGAGTGCACTGTGGTGCAGCCACAAGACACAGATTGTAAGAGACGGACCATAATTGTTGTTCAAAAAATATTTAAGTTAAACAATTTTTTTGTATTGTTTTGTTAATCCTAAACTTCTGTCAATTGCAGCGGGAAAAAAAGGCAGATTGTGAAACCCTGGCAGCTTCTAAAGCTGAAAGCTTAATCGCTCTATTTTTGATTGTTCTGTGCTCTTTGCCAAAAATTCTTTCATATCTTTGAATTCTCATCCTTGCATTACATTATAAAAGTCACTATTTTGATGGTGTCTAAAACAGTAATGCTCCAAACTGGTTTAAATCTATAATATGGTGAATATTATACAGAAATATAACTTAAAATGTGTTATATCGCAAAGCATTACAATCTCTTTCAGCGACGAGACACACACAAGGGATTTCAAGCAAAAATGCTGTTTGACTATTCAATTGTATTATTTGTTGAATTTCAACTTCTGAACTTGATAGTTAATGAGAGCAACATTTGAGATGTATTCAAAGACCCTGGTAAATTGTATTGCTTCTTTTGGCTTGGAGGAGCAGCTTAAAGATGCATTCAAGAAACCTCGTAAGTTTCATCATCACTTCTGCAAACACAGATGAAGTCCACTAACTCATTGCTTGCCACTGCTGCCACCTTGTGATGACAGACCATCATTGGAGTAGAAAGAAACGTACTCAGTAGTACAGTAGATCGGAACTTTTCACGATCAAGTGACGAGCCCAGACCCACCACATATACATACAACAACAAAAGATTGACACCAGCCATTAAAAACATTTGTCAACTTTTACATTAGGGACAAGCGACATGATACTGAATAATGCATGGGTCGGATACTGGGTCGAAATCATGAGACCTGAAAAACATAAAATCCTTAATTAACACAACCAAAAACCATAAATAGCATCTAAATGCTTCATTAGATGTGGACCGCCATCATCGTATAAGTAATGCTTTGTAAAAAGACTATATGAGGCTGATATCATTATCAATGGATACTGCGATATTGTGGATCCTTATCAGTATAGGACATAAGAAGTGGGATGAGCCATCCCTATGTTATATCGCTGTGCTGACTAATGTGATATTGGTGAGAGACAATTTATGTGCAATGACAAGAAGAGAGATAAATGTGCAGAAACTGGTGTAGCTAATGACACAGATGAGGCAGGAGGAGGATGATAACAGGCTGTGGAGCAGCAGCGGTGTGGCCTTCGTGCATTACGGTGGTGGAGGCATGCTGCTGATCCTGTTGCAGGTCGTTTCAGCTGAATTAGTGCTCGTTTTCAAGGCTCACAAACATTCTCCAAGACCGAATTTAAGCAAGGTGTGCTTTTTTTAAGCTTGCAGTTATACTTCTCATTACATTAAAAGAGATGGTACTGTTCTGTAGACACCCTAATTTGTATTTTGTAATAGCAAAAATTACAATAAATCAAATTTTTTTTAAAAAGTAAACTCTTCTGCCTCTTTATTAGGTACACCTGTTCAACTGCTGGTCAGCTGCAGATGTCTAATCAGCCAATCACATAGCAGCAACTAACTGCATTTAGGCATTTAGGCATGATCAAGACAGGCTGCTGAAGTTCAGTTGAGCGTCAGAATGAGGAAGAAAGTTGATTAAAGTCACTTTAAATGTGGTGTGTTGTTGTTGTTGGTGCCAGACAGACTGTTCTGAGGATACTAGTATTATACCGGGACTTACTTTGTTTCTCCAACTATTAACTATTAAGTCACATAGAAACCTGGTTGCAATTTCAAGCCCATGAAAACCAGTAGTGTCCTCGTGGAGACTAAAACACTTTCCCTGCATTTCGGCAGCGCGGACAGCAGCAGGTGACTTCACTGATGCGGAGGCTGCTGCGCCGAACTGTTGCTTCATCACAACCAAACAAACTCCCTCTTCAATAACCCGATACATCACTGGAGACAACTCGTGACTCCATCATGACTGTACAGCACAACCCTATCACATGCAATTAGATGACTATATTCTTACACACACAGGCGGGAGAGGCAGCAACAATGTTAGAATGTTAGAGAGGATTTGGCATCAATCTTCGTGTTTTATCATTCTGCAGCCTTTTTTTTATGATGCAATCATGACAAACCTAATGCCTCCACACATGGTGTATAGGTGTGGGCATGTGTGTGTGTGTGTGTAGCATGAGTAAGTGCAAATAACAAGCTGTGTAGCATCTGAACATGACTCATCCCCCCCCCCCAGAATAAACGTATACACCATAGATGATTTTCTTTTTTTTTCACAGAGGCTGCAGGAATGATGTCTCCTCTTGTGATTTGAGTCTATACTGTTCGACCGTTTGTTATTCTTACATTAGTTTTAGTCTTGCATTACATTTTGCAGTGTGGTCAGTGCTTTTTTTTACGGCCTTGTTTTTACAGTGTTTGGGGACCTTTTTTTTTTTAAATGGGTGCATGTGATTTGCTGGATCTTTGTTGTCTTTGTCACGTGATGTCCTGCCCTTTTGTCCCTGTGGTGACAATAAAGTATGTTTGATTGACAGATTGGGGGAAGGTTAATGCAAATCCAACGAGGAAAAACTCGTGCTCTTGCTCCTGCTGAAAGGTCAAAGTGCACACATGCAAGGGAGAGATGCGCTTTAGTGTCATTGCAGCAGCAGCAGCAGTAGTTTTCTGTCTACAGGTAGACTGACTCCAGCCTACACCTGTTGGAGGTGCGCAGTCACGATGCCCTCTTGTGGTTTCAAAGCGAATCGGCTCCTGACTACCATGCAACACTGACGCATTATGTTCATATATATCTCTATATCTATATATTTTTCTCAAACTACAGAGCACGAAGCTGATGTGAAGCACAGTCAGTCTGCGGATGGATGGACCTTTGTGTGTGTGTGCGCGCGCGCGCGCGTGTGTGCGCACAGCAGCAGCACATCTTCAAGGTGGTGGGTTGGAGGCTGCAGCCTCGATCATCCCACGCAATTTTCCTTTTCTATACAGCGCCTGGCCGCGCGTAACAGCCATTATAATAAGTCTATACGTGTTATATTGGGTGCAATGTCAATAATAATAATAATAATAACAACAACAACAACAGGAGGAGGAGGGAGATGAGGATGAGCCCGCATATGCGAGATGTCGATGGACAAAAATGGGGTGTTCCTCGTGCACACAGGCTTGTCATCCTTTACCCCTGTTTCCATTTAAGTCAATTAAAACCAAAGGAAAGGGAGAAAAAGGAGAGCTTTCACTCACCAACTCCGATTTTCTCCTCCTCTGTAGGAATCCACATATTTTTTTTTTTGCTTATATTCCCTCCGCTGGAGAAAGCCTCATTATGTCGATGCTGCTGGAAAAGGATGCGATGAGCTGAAGGCTGGAGGAAGAAGAAGAAGAAGAAGAAGAAGAAGAAGAAGAAGAAGAAGAAGAAGAAGAAGAGTCCAGGCAGCTCCCACACACAGAAACAGAGGGAGGACTACATCATGTCTGGACCCGAATCAGCGTCCTCAGCTCTGCATGTATGTGTGTGTAAGCAGAGAGGGAAGGAAGGACACAAGGAAGGAAGGAAGGAAGGAAGGAAGGAGAGAAGGACCATAAAGCAGCACTGTCTCTGTATCTCTTCTCTGTTATGTCCCGGCGTGTGTGTGTGTCTTCAGTCTGATGCAGTCTCCGTGTCCACCTAATGCAACGCGCGCGCACTCACACGCGAACCCGCGCACGCACACCGTGAGCGCTTTTCGCACAGAAATGAGGTTTTTCCTCTCTTTTCCTCGAAGCTTATTTATGCCATTTGAATTGTTGTTTTTTTTTTTTTAGTTTTTTTTTTCCTTTCCTTGAAATCTCTCACACAAAACACAACAACAACGACAACAACGACACGTCCAGCTGATCCACGGTCACTGGATCAGCTGGATCAGCTGGATCAGTGGGTAACCATGTTGTTTGTGTGGTGCGAAGCGTCGAGCTGGTGCGGGGAAATAGCGAGAAAACTGCAATCTATATGAAAAGATGCGCCATCTTCGCACGTCACGTGACCCGTTTTGTCAACACTGATGTGTCAAGCGTTTGCAAATGTATGACTCCCCCCCCCCACCACCACCACCACCACCACCTCCACCTCCTCTCTACCTCTCTATAACAACTGCATCTTTTCCTCCTCCTCCTGCTGCTGCTGCTGTTGTGTTGTTGTGTTGTTGTTGTTGTTGTTGTTGTTAGGTGCTGCTGTGTAACTCCTCAGTGTGTTGCTGCTGTCTGTCGTTGTGAATGAAGCAGCAGCAGCTTCAGGTGAATCAGATCAGTTCAGGTTAGAGCAGAGCATGTTGGGAAATCACCTCCTGGTTGTGAGTCATTTCAGGGAAACAGACCCACCAAACCCACTGATGCTTTGTCATAGTGCAGTTATCATGACAACCCCCCCCCCCCCCCCCCCCCCCCCCCCCCCCCCCCCCCCCCCCCCCCCCCCCCACCCCCCCCCCCACACACACACGCACACACACAGTGCCAGTCCTCGGCTGAATTGGATGTGGTTCCTCCTCCCTCCACCTCAGAGTAACCAGTGCTTTTGACAATTATGGATAAAAACTGCATCAAGTATAGTTGTGTTATTTACACCGAAACCAATATCACTCTTGTTTTCTTAACCCAAGACAGCAGTAAAAATCACAAAAGTGACCAAGTATGAATTTGCACATTTTCATATTCAAAGTGAAGGCCTGAGTGTGAGACTGAACTTGAATATAAAATCAAACATACACAAATAACTTGAGCTCAAGATTTAGGCACGTAAATCCATCTATAGCCATCGCTTTAATATGTTAAAACGTTTTCCTCCACACACTATTGAGGGGCCCCTGGTGATGAAGGGGCCCCAAGCAACTCCTTAGTTTGCTTACACTTTGGGCACATACAGTATATACACACACAGATGAGATGCAGCCTCTTCCCAAATGAAAGGTACAGCAGGAAGTCGTCTGGGGTCCAAATGCTGCGTTCCATTTATGCCAGAACCCAGAAGACAGAAGTGGGAGTGAGGTCACTTCTGAGTTGATCACAGTCCAGAGAGAGAAGTCAGAAACGCAGCTGTTACTCCCTCTTTTTTAATGCACGTGTAACATTTTTTGTATAATGTAAGAGTTCAATAAATCAATGTAAAAAAGATAAATGTGAGACTGAGTGACTGAAAACACCCACACTGAATATGACTCATGGGTTATTGTCTGTAGAAATGAATTAGTCAATGTTAGTTTAAGAACTTTAATTATTAATTAAGAACAACTTTAATTATTGAATTCGTAGAATCGCAATTCCTTTAGACTGGGAATTGGATTTCCATCTCCACCTCTCCACAGCCCAGCTGCAATAAACATTTAAATGTCCAGGGTTTTCATTTCTTTTTTGATGGTGGATTTAATCAACATCGTGTTGAAACTAAGGGACATTTGTTTATACTTGGAAGCTACACACTACAGCTTTGAGGTGCAGAACCTACTCATCAATCATCAATGACAAGTGAACATTTCATGAAATGTTTTACCCTGAAAATGTCCATCTGGATATTCTGATTTCACAGGTGTGTTTAACCAGATCAGAGGTCTCAAACCTACAGCTCACGCCGCTTAATGTGAAGTGATAAACCAATTATGTCTGTATGTTTTTTTTATTTAGCAACCTAAAATGTTTTACTAGGGACTATGTATTGCTCTATTTCACAACATATTTATTTAGAAATTCCGTAAAATATCAACATGAATATCATTATTGCGATAACATGCTTCCCAAACACTGGGTCTGGACCCAAAGTTGGGTCACAGGGTTAGGGTTAGGTAAGATTTATGGTATTATGTTTTAGTCCTCATGGAGACTGAGGCTCATTTCTGAGGAAGTGGTTATGTTTGAGGGCTAAGGTTTGAATTGTGGTTAGGTTAGGCTTATGATTAACTGGTTATGGTTAAGGATATGGATAATGCTTTGTTTAG
Source organism: Brachirus orientalis (assembly GCA_016785285.1). NCBI lineage: Eukaryota > Metazoa > Chordata > Actinopteri > Pleuronectiformes > Soleidae > Brachirus > Brachirus orientalis. The sequence goes on from JAFBJR010000150.1 coordinate 3,339,031, forward strand.
GCTGTCCAAATGAATGGAAGTCAGTGCACAGTTCTAAGTAGAAGAGTTGTTTAAACCGATGAGCAGCTCCTGCCTTTCCTGCATTTCAGCACTACGGACAGCGCCAGGTGACCTCAGGCAAACAAACTCCCTCTTCAATAACCTGATACATCGCTGGATGATGTGGCTGTAAATTAGCTGTTACATCAAGCAGAAATTTGCTCTTGTCACCGTTTAAACTGTGGCTTTAGTTATGATGGTTTTCTGTCTTTAAAAAGTGGTTCCCCATTTAGAGAGTTTGGGAAACAGTGGACTAGACGCTCAGTGGCCTCCAGGTCATTTGAGTTTGTGACCGCTGAACTTGACGGAGGCGTGTTTAATTCACGTCATTTTATTTATCACACACAGTCTCATGCATGGCTCGGTGATTGTCTTGTAATTTCAGTGCCTCGAGCTGACTCCCCCAAAGCAGACAGGACTTGCTTTGAGCGGGTAAACGTCGAAAGTCCAGTGAGTTTGCAGTGGTGTGGGAGGGAGGGTTCGTTTTCAGGAGGGTAACTTCCCTCCATCACAGTGAATCTGTGACTGACTGCCATCTGTCTATTGCTTCAAGTGGAACACTGTGGGCGGTGTTCCAAGCACGTACATAAAGCTGGAGGCGTGCGGAGCATTTTAGGATCGAAACACGCGAACCCTGCAAATAAACAAAAGGGGAAGAAATGGGGGACGTGCTTTGAAAGACTGTGCTTGAGTGACAAGGCGTGCACGCAAACACGCAAAAAAAAAAAAAAAACACACAGCAAAGAGGATATTTAAACTGACAGACTCTAAGAAAATGCATCCTGCTTTTGTTTATTTATTTCTTTCTTTCTCTTCTTTGAATGCTGTGGCTACATTTAGCTCCTGCTCTTGATGCAGCACAGTGAGGCTGATGAGACACTGGTCCACTGCAAACACACACACACACACACACTCCCAAAGTCAGCGCACAATAGGAGCCAGGCAAGGAGGTAATAAGAGGCATGTCCCACCATCTCATCCATCATCTGCCTTCACACAAATAAACACACGCGCACACACACACTCATCTCTTTCCGCTCCACATGAATCATACGTTTCATGCACTAAATGCCCCTCAAACACATGGACACACACGTGACTCTGCATGCAAGGCAAGAACTCAAACACACACAGTCTGGTTTCCATGACTTTAGAGGACCATAACTACTACTACTGGCCTAACCCTAACCCTAAAACTAAAAAAAAGCCCTTTAAAGATGAGAGGACCACCCAAAATGTCCTCACTTTGTATGGTTTATACAGTTTTTGGTCCTCGCAAAGCCACAAATAAACACAAACACCCACACTGGTTTCCATGACTTCAGAGGACATTGCATTGACTTCCATTCATTTCCTGGGGACTTACTCTAACCTTTACCATAATTACCAGTACCCTAACCTTAACCTTGACCCTAACCTTAACCTCAGCCCAACTTGTCTTCATGTCTTCACCTTAAAATTGAGTCATTTACATCGTGGGGACTTGATTTTTGTCCCATAAGGAAGACAAGTCCCCATAATGTGAGTGTGGGGACAGATTTAGGTCCCCACAACATAAGGAATAGCAGGTAAACACACACGCACATTTTAGGGCTTCTTTGATCCATGTTAAAGTGCTTCAGGAGCCTATTTTAATGTGTTCTATTATTAACTGTGGGGGAGGCAAACCCCTGCATGTGCTCAATCCAGCAATCAAGAGAGCAGAGTGATGCCATTTTATGGAAATGTACATGTAGAAACACTTCTTACAGGGACATAACACCCTTAAAGATATAGTCTTATTCTCATGCTGCACATGTGACACATGTACACGTGTGTACAGTATATTCTGTTGACATTCCCCCTGCATGTTGTTTTTCATCTGCATAATTTCTCCATGCACTGTGGACAACAACTGTTGTCTGAGATAAATAATTTACTAGAACTAACTTCACTGATGAGCAGATAGTGCTTCACTGTTTGGTACACGATAGGTGAAAATAAATATTAAAATACAGCGTAAGAGAGTCAACATGCGAATTTGGAGACTATCTAGGTCATATTATTTTTACATTTTTGCATAATGAAGAGGAAAATAAAGCAGCAGCAGGCCAAGAAAACAATCAATCACTAGACAGATGTTACAGCAGCATTAGAAGATTGGAGTGAAATCATTTTTGAATTAATGTTTTTTTCCAACAGTCCAGAAACATGCAAATTAGGTTAATTGGACACTCTAAGTTGACTGTAGGTGTGAATGTGAGAGTGAATGGCTGTTTGTCTCTGTGTATTGGCCCTTCAATGGACCTGTCCCCCTCTTTCGTCCTATGTCAGCTGGGGTTGGCTCCAGTTCGCCAGATAGATAGACGAAATGTTTCATTATGAGAATAGCATAGTCTCATCGAGATCAAGAACTTTTCTGAAAACTTTAAAGTTTAAAATGTCTCCAGCGTGAAGCAGTTTTCGACAGTAAAAGTCCTCTGTTTTTTTGTTTTTTTTCAATCGCATGGTGCCAAGTACATGAAGAAAATATACGATCAGTTCTGGGATCTGGCAGGATGAACTGCAGCTTTAATTTCCATTAAAAAGGCTTGATAGGCTGAGATGTAAACAAAAAGTTTATAGTTCTCATCTTCTTGAGTGATATGATTGATTGAACAAGCTTTCTTGCCCTTAAGGAAAAAAAAAAGTCTTGCCAGATTTTTGATGGCTAATTCTCAGCCAGTTTTCCCCATATGAGGTTTAAGAGACAGCTATCAAACCTTGTTCCAAGATGTGTGAAAAACTTAACAACTTGGATTTAAATTTGAGGTTATGTAAAGCCATCTTAACGTGATTTGTGAAAAAAAAAAAAACTTACAAATCAAACATAATACAGATATAAAAAACATGATTAGATTGTATTACATTGATATGTTGTGTATATAAATTGAAAAATGAATAATGGACCAAGCATAGAACCCTGTGGTACTCCAGTGATTATTTGAAGGGAAAGTTTTGGGCTGGGACTAACAATTATTTAATGATTAATCTATAGATTATATTTTTGCAATTGTTTCATTCATGTTGAGTGTCATATGCAACACAAAAAAGGAGCTAAAAAAATGTTTTCCTTTAAAATTATTCAAAATTCAGTCCAGGTCAGTTTCTGTGAGGAGCTCCTTGCTTAAAGGTGATATATCAATAATATTAGCTCTTGACACTGGTACCAGTTTCACCATGTGCTTTTACCTTCTCACATTTAAAATCAACAAATGTTCAAATCAACAAATACTGTAACACCTGATTAACCTTCTATTGGCCCTGAACGACATTCACCCATCATTAAAGAAGCATGCTTGTTTCATTTTGCAGCTTTATTTATAGTAAAAATACTTTAGATACATACAAGATGTACATAAATTGTCTCAAAACCTCAACATAAAAATGTCCCTATGGAAAAGAAAAAAGGTAAAATGACCATACAGAAGGCAAAACACAAAAAAAATGAAATGTTTGCACTTCAAAAAGTGTGCAAGTGCTAGGCACAAAGCTTCTCATCAGTCTCCATAAGAAGAAACAAACATGTTAAAGTTTTACTGACATGTCCCAATTCCACATTTTTTAAGCTCTCTCTGATGACTGAACAGGATTTGAATGAGTTACCCTTTTTATCAGTACTGAACCACAAAATTAAAAACTAAATAATTTTTCAAACATGAAATTAAGATTCACTGCCATCTTCAACATCTTCTGAAATCAGAGTGTGTTTCACAAAAGTTGAGTGAAGGAACACAGTAGCAGAGAGCTACAGAGATCTCTGGTCAGGTGCTGACAGGGAGCACGTGTGTTGACGTGTGCTTTGTTGTCGTCCACATTGATGGTTTCTTGAGTGATTCAAGGGCGCCAAGCTGATGTCTTTTCTCTACTGACAAAATGAAATCTGGAGGTTCATGAATGGCACTGCTGTGTGCAGTGTTTTGGTCATTTTGGTTTATGGTGGAAGAAAAACCCTGAAAGTGAGTTTGACACTGAATGAAACATCGGCAACATGTTTGTGCATTTCATTAGCTGCCTGATTCCATATATGAGCATGTATGATGATTCTGGATGTCAAGTAGGAGGTTGAGAGGGCACTGCTGATTTACAGCCCTGCACGGGAAGTCCTGTCCCATACAAAAAGACTAATTTGTGGCCAATCTGAGGCTTACAAAGTGAGTGGATCAATATCAAATGAGGAGGCTCATTAAAGAGCCACTAATGTGATAAAATATAAAACTTCTCTTCAATGCATCTACACGCTGCTCTTCCCAATCACCATTAAGCCCACTTTTGTTTTATAAAACTATGTCGTATACAATCATTTTACCCTGCATTATGTCAATTTTCTTGGTGCTGCCACTCCATCAGTGTGTGGACACCTATTCTTTCAAACTGGCAGTGCTCCAAATGATCTCCAACCTCATGTGCTGACATTCTCTCTCTTCTTTTGCCTGTTGTTCTGCAGCAGAATTGTCGGTGAGGCAGAAGTCTTGACATGTTGCCCGGTACCTCAGTCCCTGGATGCCGGAGACTCCTCACTCGTTCAGGGATAAGATGATATCATCCTCAAGGTCTGAGTTGTCAGAACTGTCTGTTTATGCAATAAACAAACAACAGATGCAGAAATATAGGAATAAAAAAAACAGAGACAGGGTGCTGCAGAGGTCAGTCAGTGAGGAGAGGAACTTCAGCAGCATGTTTGGCAAAAACTAAACCTGAGAACAAATGAGGTTTAACTAATCCAAGCTAATATTCCGTTATAAGACTAAAGTGACAGGGACAAAAATAAGGTATTCTAGACATTTTCTAAAGGTCCAGTGTGTTAGAATTATACCGCGTTTCCATCATGGTACAGTAAGGTTTGGAATGGTAAAGCCCTGGGTCAGGCTTGCATTTCGAATGAGAACAGTACCTCTACTAGGTAGAGGCGCCAGAGAAACACGTAGCCTGATGTCATACCAGTGCAATGCAACAAATGACATTGGAAGAGACACAACAGACAACAACAGAGGACATCCAGCAGCTCTTTTTTCCCTGCTCGGTTTGTGTCCGTTCGTCTCAACACAAAGTCTAGCTTTGTATGAGACTGCGGGTGTTTGACTCGACTTCAATGGGATATTTATTTATTTTGATTACATTGCCTGGCCAATAAAAAAAAGTCGCCACCTGGATTTAACTAACCTGGGCGATTATCTTTCAGCTGGCAACAAGTTATTTAACCCCATCGGATGCAGTGAGTAGCTTCTCATTTCTTAAACAACCATGTGGAAAGACACATCCTGTGGTCGTGGAAAAGCTGTTAGTCTGTTTGAGAAGGGTCAAATCATTGACATGCATCAAGCAGAGAAAACATCTAAGGAGATTGAAAAAACTACTAAAATTGGGTTAAGGACTGTCCAACGCATTTTTAAAAAACTGTAAGGATAGTGGGGAACCATCGTCTTTGAGGAAGAAATGTGGTTGGAAAAAAACGATTGAATGATTGTGATCGGCGACCACTTCAAGGGCTATGTTTAATAGTGAAAGAGCATTTCCACACACACAATGTGAAGAGAACTCAAGGGATTGGGACTGAACAGCTGTGTAGCGTTAACAAACCACTAATCACTGAGGCCAATAGGAAAAAAGGCTTCAGTTTGCTAGGGAGCATAAAGATTGGACTCTGGAGCAATGGAAGAAGGTCATGTGGTCTGATGAGTCCAGATTTACCCTGTTCCAGAGTGATGGGAGCATCAGGGTAAGAAGAGAGGCAGATGAAGTGATGCAGCCATCATGCAGTGCAATGATCTGGGGTTGCTGCAGTTGGTCAGGTCTAGGTTCAGCAACATTATGTGCCCAAAGAATGAGGTCAGCTGATGACCTGGATATACTCAATGACCAGGTTATTCCATCAATGGATTTTTTTCTTCCCTGATACACGGGCATATTCCAAGGTGACAATGCCAGGATTCATTGGGCTCAAATAGTGAAAGAGTGGTTCAGCATGAGATGTCATTTTCACACATGGATTGTCCACCACGGAGTCCAGACCTTAACCCATTGAGAATCTTTGGGATGTGCTGGAGAAGACTTTGTGCAGTGGTCCAACTCTCCCATCATCAGTACAAGATCTTGGTGAGAAGTTAATGCAACACTGGATGAAAATAAATCTTGTGACATTAAAGAAGCTTATTGAAACTATGCCACAACGAATGCGTGCTGTAATTTAACCTTGAGGCGGTGCAACAAAATGTTAGAGTTTTTTTGGCCAGGCAGTGCATTTATTTTTTTTCCACAAGTGATTGATATTTTTCTGTTGCCCAATCAGCTGACTCTCACGGATGAAGCCAGTCTAGCTCTACCCTGACTGTACTGTACCATTTTAGTCTGGTGGCCCAAGTGAAGCTCAACCGTCCTTCTGATCAGTCAATCACATTTGAAAAGTGACCTGAGGAAGTATTTGCTGTTATAGACAGCGAGGTAACAAACATGTTATCTTCCCATCACAGTGAGGAGGTGAAGGAGGTATCAAAAACGGGCAGCGCAACAGGTATTTAACTTTGCATGACTAATAGTGAGAGTAATAACAAATGTTGATGTTGATCTTTGTAAAAATGAGCCAGTCCTAATACTTATAGGCAATATATTACATTTTTGCCGATAAGTCCTACTATAAGTTACACAATGGACCTTCAAATCAAAATAACACCTCAGCATTACATTGAGTACTCACCATTGTCTCCGTCCAGATCGACATCGTCGTTATCAGAGTCATCTTCGTCGTTGTCGTCATCATCATCCCCGACGTCTGGGTCCTCTTCGAGAAGACGAGCCACCTCTTCGTCAGAGAATTCATCATTGCCATCATCCTCCTCTTCGTCGTCCTCGTCTTCTCCACCATTCTCGTTCTCTAGCTCGGCGATGAGGGGGTCTGTGTCAACATCATCGTCCGAGTCCTCGTCTTCATCGTCATCTTCCTCCTGATCATCATCCTCCTGGTGCAGACAAATGTCACTTACGATTTATTAATATCTCAGCTTTAAAAAAAATAAATAAAATAAAAACAAAATACAAACCTGATCATCCTCATCCTCCTCCTCTTCCTCTGCAAGTCTCTGTCTGCCAACTTCATACAGCCTGCACACTGTGTCTGTGTTAACCGAGTCTTGGTTCTATTAGACGGAAATGGCAGGAATTGAAACTTAAAATCTTTTCACGTCATTACAAACAAAAAATTTGTTACAACCACAAGCATGTACCTCAATCACAGCAAGGTAGCAGTCTTTTGTGTCTGTGCAAAGGTCAAATATATTCCTCTTGACATCAATAGTGGCTAAGAGAAGAGCAGAGGTGTCAGGGCTCAGTTTATGAAAATATGACAGAACAAATAGCAAAAAATAAAACAACAAGCAAGTCTCGTCCACAATAAAATTAGTTTTTATAAACAGGAATTTAAATTTTTTTACAACTAAGTAAAGACAAGTAATACTATTCTCATCTCCAGTAAACATGCTGGAAACAAAACAAGTGGAAGAAGAAAAAGACAAAAACATGACAGTTTTCATATTATTCAAACTCAACGGTAAGTGAACAATTTCAAGGTGTTAAGGAAATGAAATAACAGAAGGTATAACAGAAAAATATTAAGTGCTGCCCCAACCTATGACTCCCATCTTATACAAAGGAGGTTTCCCTAAAATATTCATGGGTAATGGTCCAAGATGAGTGCTTGTCTTAGTGTTGTGCCAAAATTACACTGGAATTCGCTGCCACAAAATCAGGCGAAGAAGAAATCGGCATGTTCAACTGGACATTCCCACCGAGGCTGATTGGAATCGAAGTCAATAAAAACCCATGTTCATTGCAGAGTTTGAATTTGACGCAGAAATAAATTCTGACTAAACACATTCCAACTAGTCTGTTTAATCTAGAGTTTATACAGGTTTCTTCACCAGTGGGAATGAAGGACAGAGTCACAATAATCAGCAACTACATAATATAATATCAAGGATATCAAAGTTCAACACTTACTTATCATGAAAATAAATTGAATTAAGGTGAGAGCAGAGAGTCTTACCGATTGGTTTGTAGTCTGTGGCGTTAAAGGTCCTGAACGATGAACCAAATGGACTCTTCATCTGCATCTCCATCATGTCGTCTTCGTCGTCAGCCTGTAACATTGCTGCAAAAATAAAAAACCACAGAAAGTGAAAGGGAGAAGACAAATTCTGTGCACCAGGGTTCTGGCTCATAAGCGCTTCAAATGGTTGAATCGTATGTTCAGAGCCATAATGGCACGCCCATTTCTCTTCCTGTGAGGCGGAGTGAACCAGCTGGTGCAAAACCTCCTGCCCATATGGCTCTGAGTGACACACACAGGTGGATGCAGCTATCATTTTAAGGACTCACAATGACTTCCATTCATTTGGACAGACTAAACAAAGCCTTTTCCCCAACCTTAACCATAACCAGTTGTTGCCTAATTCTAACCTCAACCTAACCACAGTTCAAACCTTAGGACCAGGTTTTGGTCTCCATAAGGATGACTGACAACTTACAACTGTACAAGAAAAGATCCTGAAGAGATACAAATACAAAACACACACAAAACCACACACTTCTTCATAATTATCCGTTTTCCCCTCAAACACATCTTTCACACACTTGCACAGACTGTGGAATGAGTTGAAGACGTGATGCAAAATTTCCCATCATGCATTGTGGTGTCTATAATTACCTCCGTAGATGACAGTGCCATTGTTATTGAAGACTATTCTGCACTGGTCCAGAGCAGGCACAGTGTGGAGGAGGTGGAAGGTCCGCAGATCCCACTGTTTCTCCAGTTAAGCAAACAAATCATATAAAGAGGATACACATTTAATTACACAGTGATTTATTTTTGACCCTCACCAGGCTTGTAAAATCAATTTTTAGTGCAATGCATATTTAATATTTAGCAGTGAAATAAAAGCTTGATAGTCCTCCCATAAATGAAGTGACAACAAATCCAATCATAGATACAAATCCTACCCCATCCTTTCAATTTAACAAGCACCTGATGAATGTAATCACGTTTAGCTGATAATTTTAGCATTTTACTTAGGAACAAATTAACACAGATGACTTGGTGGTGCTGTTTTTCTTATGTTTTTCTACACACACACACACAGACACAACCATGTCCAATTGGCAGGGTCTCAGACTAGAGTGAGAAGTTCTTTGGCTATCACACTGCTGTCTCTCAGCTGATGATGACAACTTTATTGACAATAGCGTGGATAAGCAACAGAGTTTAGTTCTGTTCACATGCAACGTCTAAAGATGTGATAAAGAAGCCAGAGGTGTTTTTAACCAAGGCCCTTGTGTGGTTATGTTTTGTTGTCTGTTGTTACTAAGCAAACAAAACCTGGGAGCTGCTGAGATGAATTAAGTTGCTACAGCCTACTGAATTATATTAACGCACTTCACCAAGAATAAAATCAAAACAAAGACAACGGATTATCAGCAACGTGTTTCCCCCACAGCAGACTTGCTGCTTGCAGTGTGAATGAAAAAAAAGGACTATCCTTTACCAACTGATTCAGGAGCTTCATCTGGATGATGGGGTTTAAAGCTTACTTCAGAGCAGACAAACACCAGTTTAACTTACTTCTTTGGCCCAACTATCAAAAGACTAAGTTGTTACTGCATTGGAAGAAAAAAAACAAAAAACGAGATATTTAATCTCGGCGTGACATGGAACCGTCCAGAAAAACAGGTATATCACAATGAATGACAACAGATGTACATTGCACCCGCGTCTCTCACAATAAGGACTCTGTATTTGAAATAATGTTATAGTGCAGACAAATTAAGCTGCATGTAAATGGCCTCTAAAAGCAAGAGGCAAACAAGCAACACTGTACACTGATCTACAAGACAGCAACCCGGCTAAATAATGCTAAATTATAATCTCATGTGTTACTATTAGAACTGATAAGAATGTTTTGGCTCATTATGAAACAAATTAGACAAATTAGTCTACATCATTAAGGGAAACAATGTATACATAATGCAGTTTCACCACCTATTCAACAGTACTTGATGCTCTGCCTCACTCTTGAAAAGGGTAATTAAATTTGATAGAGAGATAAGGGACAAGTTTGGTCTTTAATTATCTCCAGTCAATCCTTCCATGGTAAATAGATTTCATTCTGTCGACACTATTTGCACAAAATTGCTTAAAGCCTCTTGAAACTGAATGTCTCCTACTGTACTGTATTTTTCCCCACCTAAGTGTCAAGGATACAATTTCTGTGTTTATGATGACCTCCAGGCTGTTAGGATGGAACACACCGCTGATGTTCATGTTGAACTTGTCAAACTTGTGGATGGCCTGAGCCGTGCGCACATCCCACAGCACGCCGTCATTCAGTACCAGGTCATCTGTGGGGTTGAAGGTGGCACAGTTCCTCTTGTAATTGTTGGCCAGGTCTGGGTTGTTGAGAGTCAGTGTCACCTGCCCTGTCTGGATGTCATAAATCTAGCCAAGAGAAAAAAAAGGAGAAGCCTGTGAGCATTCACCAATGTACCTTGACTTTTCTGATTTAACAGTTCATGTTGTGCTATTCACAAAGTGCTGACATACGTACACGTGCTATGTGTTCCTTAGTTCCAATGACGTGATCTTGTGAAAGCTTACTGAACTCCACATAATGGTCGCCCAGAAAAGAATGCCTGGAGACAATGACAGCAACATTCGGAGATAAATAAGATATTTTACCCAACTTTCATTACTCAATTTAAGTAGCTTAACAAAAGTTGGCTCCTATTGTGACTATAGGGCACAGTAATGAGGCTTTTACTTGGATGCGCTAGACCCATCACAGACTTTGTAGCAAACGTGTAACATGGAACTTGGAATGGAATATATCTTAGTCAACATCCACAAGTTACTCTGTCTCCGTATGCTGTGCTTCTATCATGGTACGGTTCAATTTTGGTACAGTGAGATACATAGCGTGACATGGTACGGTACAATGACATCAAATGCGACACAACAGACAACAATGGAGGACATCCAGCAGCTCTTTTTTTCCTGCTTGGTTTGTGGCTGTTTGTATCAACAAGATGTCAAGCTTTGTATGAGAATAGACTGTTGGTGTTTGCCTCAACTTCCATGGGATATTTACACCAGTTGCAAGGGAGTGATGTTTTCCTGCCACCTAATCAGCTGATTGTCGTGAGTGAAGCTAGTCTAGCTCAACCCTGACCTTTCCATACCATTTGACTCTGGTACCCCAAGGGAAGGGTGCCGGAAAATGGAATGGAGGAGCTGGTTATTTAAGTTTAAAAAATGTGTACCATACTGTACCGGTCCAAAGCGTTCAACTTCATGGAAACACGGCTTTATATTGGTCATTTGAAAACCACACACTAATAAAAACATTTGCTTAGCCTTTTTTGGAAATTAGCATTATAGTTTGCCAACTTCACTCAAAAGTGAAGATGTGGATTCTTACATCCAAATATTTGATAAGATTGAGCCACTCATAACTGAAAACTTTTCCAAAACATTCACTTATTTCGAAATATTTCCTGGCCCGGAAAAAAAATTAAAATCTCAAATGTTATCCAGGAACTTCATGACTGTCCTAGACCTGGATCATTCAATCTGAAGAATTTCAACCACCGCAGAACATATTTAATATGTGGCATAGTTTCAGTATTGCTTTGGTTAAAGTGTGTGGATGAATGAATTGTTCCATGAAGCCCTCAGGCTGTTAACGTGCATAATTAAAGAGCACGTCATCTCTTTTTGGCAGTTTCCTCTTTTGACAGCAAAAAGCTGCTGAACCACATACAGGAGGAAGTGGAATCAAAGACGAGTTCCTAATTGAAGTATTTATCAATGTTTTGTGGTCAGACAAGCATATTGTGGCTTATGTTTCATACACAATAGTTTTTCAATATTTAAAAAGATAAAATTTTGTTTAACATTTCAACTTTTGAACTAGATAATGTAGCTGTTGAAAAGATGAGATGCATTTAATTTTCAAATATCACTTACTTCATGATGAACACAGATTTCATGCCCCACAGTGCAGATAAAGGGTAACTCCAAGAGGCCGATGTTAGTAGCAGAGAGCCATCCTAAAAATATAAAATATGACAGTTAAGAAATAATCCTCCTCAGGCACAATTAATTTCAGAATTGCTAAATCAGTACATTATTTTCTTAATAAATCAATTAGTTTTTGGGTTCATAAAATGCAGAAAATGTATTTACCAAACATCAAAATGACAACATTTACAAATGTAATTTGTGTTCAAAGACTAATATTAGGTTTAGTATTGTCATTAAGGACCAAGTAAACTAGAAAATACTAAATTATTAGAAGTTGAAATTAGAGCAATGCTTTTGTAATACTACACACTACACTGAGCTGATAACTGATTTTGACTTGTCAAAATAGTTGACAAATTATTTACTAATCATTTTAGAAATTATTGATTAGATTTGAAAATGATTACTAAATCTGACCTAGAATCCAGTGTGGCCTCGGCATAAGATTACTAACAGACATAGGCTACATCTGTACTATTATGCTATCATTTAAAAATGCACCTGTTTGCTTAGTTTCAGAGAGTATAACTAACAAGAAACTACAATGGTCAAATGTAAGAACAAGGATTTCTTTTACAAAACAAACGAGTTGAAAGTGTTTAAACGGACCACTTTGTTCACAGCTGATAGTGGAGTCACAGATAATAACATGACCCCTGCGTTTTTCAAGTTAAAACAGAGCCAGCAGCATTTTTAAGCCTCTTCGTTTTGGGAGCTCTACAATGCCAGGGTAGTGTGGACAATCCAGGGTAGAATTTATGAGGTTTTAAACAAACACGGAGTAGTGTGGGTGTAGCCATAATTTGAAACAGTTGATGCATTAAGAACTTTCTCTCCTGACCCGTGACGGTTCCAGGTGAGTAATGGCTGAACTGTGGCAGCTGTAGCTGGCTTCCTCCTGGCCCGTGAACACATTGTAGAGTTTGAGCTGTCCCGTGCAGGTCCCGAGCATCAGGAACCGCTCACGGGCTGAGAAGGCACAACACATGAATCCACTCTCGTCCTCGTCAGCCTCCCTGAACACAGAGATGGGACGGAACCTGGACGAGAAGAAGACAAAGAATGTAGAGGGAAAAAAGGTGGGTAGAAAAGCCCACAGAGAAGGGGAACCTTACCTGCTGAAGATGAGATGTCTATCAAAGCACCCTCCATCAACCCCTCCATATTTAGGATATATAACTCTCCGTGTGTGTCGGGAAGTGAAGTTAATGGGCGCTTGGCGTCTCTGTTTGGGTTCGGGGCATTGATGGGGTGTAAAGAGAGAGAAGGGCGGACATGTTGCCACCGGGTTTTTACAGCGCGCATGCTGTTCCCTCAGGTATTCTGTGATAATGCTGTCTAGTGCAGGAGGGGAAGGCAGGTGTCTGTCAAACTGCTTTTTCATGGCGGGACTCTGGCTAAAGGCACCATGGTCAGACTTCTGTCGGAGCACCCGGGATTTCTTGCAGCTCACCATAGAGCACCCTGTTTGTCTTTCACGAGAAAAAACAATTCTACCTATCAGCGGGGATCCATTGTTACAGTGGGGGACAGATGTTGAGGGAAAAGCAGTAGAGGACAAGCCAGCAGGTTGTGATGTACCTGGACGGGTTTGTGGATGGCTGGACCCAGGTGTGGATGATTGAGAAGGGTGGTTTGCGAGTCTCGAGCTGACACCACTGGCCAGCCGTGGTGTGCGGGGGAGAGTGGCAACAGGGGAGGAAGATGGAGGAGGAGCAACAGAAGGGAAAGCAGAAGTGGAATGTGAAGAATGAGACAAACAAGCCATTGGAAGCTCTGCCTCTTTCGTGAGTGTGGAGGCAGTGTCATGAAGGCCTTTAGCCATAAGGTGGTTCCTAATGAGCAACAGCAACTCTTTCTCAGGGAAGGTGATCCTGGACTGAGCGACCACACTGGCCCTCTGCAGCCACGCGAGTGACACATCTGTACCGATCAGCAGCGGTTTCCCAGAGATCCTTTCTATCAGCTCTGCTGCAAACTTACAGAACTTGACATGTTCGCTGCGTTTGTCTTGGAGCACGGGCTCCTTCATGAGCTGTTGGATGTGTCCACTGCTAAACAAAGGCAGCTTGCTGATAATCTGTCTGACAGAGCTGGAGCGAGATAGACCCACAAGGGCCTTACAGGCAAGAGCTCGGATCTGATCTGCATCTGTAATGGGCATCTTGACTGTAAGCAGGGACAGCAGGACCTGCAGGACACATGATGCACAGTAGAGGTTAAAAACAATGGAAGACAGAACTGCAGGTTTGTTAAAGGCTCCTAACGCTGACCCTGTCAATAAGCAACATCCATCATGATGATTAAGAAACTGTCCTAATGGGAAGAAAAAAGTGTTCAGTTCTAGTTCTACCGTCGTTTACTGACGAAAGGTAAAAATGAAATAATGATTCCCACTGGTCAAAAACCCATTTAATTAAATCACATTTTTAATTGCTGTAAAACAAACAAAAAAACAAAAAAGGTCATTATTTGGACTGGTGTAAGTTCAGTCTACCTTGATGCCATTGTTGGACTGAACCACATTCCACATCTTAGTGAGCACACTCTCACTGCCTTTGGTCTGCTGAGGCAGGCGGCGACGGGGGGTGCCTGCAATGAACTTTCCGATGCTGGAGATGCGTTTGTCTGGAGCACAGACACAGTTGATGACAACCTGCAGAGCTGACTTCTGAATCTCAGCGTCATTCACAAACACCTCTCCCTCTGCCACTGCCAGGACTATACTCATTCCTGAAAGAAAAAAAAGAAGTGAAAAATGTAAAGCCTTATGTCATGCCATATCTCACACATATTTTACCAAATAAATAAAATGAGAAAATAATTTGATTATATTCTGTAAGGTAAATCATTTTCATTTTATTGTGCTATATTGCCAAAAAACTGCCAAATACTCAACGTGATGTTCACAGCATGCCAGAAATTCAATGGTGCATTGAACTAATGCACTGCAAAGACATTGATAATAACTGCTGCAAAATATCATATGAATGTGTTAAAGATTCTTAACTGTATTAAGAATCTTATATTAGAATCCTATATATTAGTACTTTTACAGTGTTAAACTTCACTCAGCTGAATCCTTTAAGAGTGTCTCTGAAAAACTACAATATTAATTATTAATAAATAATTTTATAACTGCAAGTTAAGCTTTTCATAGATGGGGATGAGCTGATGACACCCACCAACTGTGGAAACGGTGGATCCTGCCTCATCAAGCACAGCAACAGCCTCAGACAACAACAGCTGGGTCTTTGGAACAACTGTGAGAATACTCAGGATGTCAAGGGCGTAACGGACTGTATCGCTCCTACAGAGAGAGGGAAATAATAACTGCTGTATCACAATATTACAGTCTCAGTCAGGAGATGGAAAGTGTTAAAAAAATGTAGAAAATGACAGAAAGAAAGTATTTTTATAGAGGACGTGAGGAAAAATAACTCTCCATCAAGATGTATTGTAAACCTGTGGCACTCATCCTTCATGTGTTTTACATAAGGATGGTAGTCCTTCATAATATGGTTTGTTTGTTTATAAAGTGTTTTTATTTTAATAATCTAATCTTATATGTATAACTTGAAGATTATTAATTTAGATGGGCCAGAGGCAAGACACAGAAATAAAAAATAAACCAACTAACTAACTGAATCACTGTACTATTGTCCATACCTGCCATAGTAGGTTCTCCAGTCACAGGCAATGGAAATAAGCTGGAGGAGGAGCTGAACACATGAGAGCTTGTGGAAAACCTCTGCTGGTTCCCAGTAAAGCCGTAGTGGTCCATACTCAATCAGAAACTCCATCATTTCCACCACCTGCTCACGGCTATAGCTAACTGCCTGGGAAATAAGACAAAAACACAAACTATCACTAAAGGGTCACAAACACAGCTACGCATCTGTGTCCAGTCATTTTATTTGTAATTTCACTTGTCTTCTCTGTACCTTGTAGTAGGGCTGAGAGTGAATGGGGGCACCCCCCTCAGAGCGCTGCAGGGACTGCTTCACCTGCTCCACCTTGATAGCAAGATGGGCCTCAAAGTACCTGCGCAGGGCCATACAGGTGTGTTTGGCAGTTTGCCTGCTGGAGAAAATCTCGTCATCACTCAGCAGAGCCCCCTGGTCCTCAGGGTTCAGGATCTCAAGTGTGCTAATCTAAAAACACAATTAGTATCTGTTATGTTTTACATGTGGTTAGGTTTACACAGTTAAGATGACATGTGGTTGACTGTAGGTTGGTCATACCAGGTTGACAAGGCGCCGGAGCCCATCTTGCTTGTCAAACAGCTCCAGGACCGCACGGAAAGAGAAGGAGATGGAAAAGAACATAGTGGCATGGCAGCAACCCGACGCATGTGAGCATTCCAGCAGCCACAGCGTGTAACTAACTACATCTGAAAGGATGGAGTGAGGCAACATGCACACCTATAACGAGAGGACAGGACATGTGGACTGTGACTCTATGCAATACTGGTAAATTTATTATCATTTTTTATTGTATACCAGAGTTTTAATGTCAGGATGAATGTTTTCAAAGAATATATTCTGCTATAATGATCTGTAGAGCTCAATTTCAGAAGTAAATATGACAAGAAAGTAAACAGTTTAAGTTTGCTCAAATACAACTTTTCCCTGCTGTATATCACAAATGCAGCATTTCCATGATGACATGGTTCAGTTTGGTACAGTTCAGTAGAGTTTGGGACAGTAAAGCCCTGGGCTAGGCTTGCATTTCAACTAAGAACAGTACCATTATTTGGTAGGTACGGTGTGGGCTGATGGTTGTGTCAGTGAAATGGGTAGCATGATGTCATACTGATGCAAAAACAACGAACGGTGATTCCAAATGCGACACAGAAGACAACAACAAAACAAACAACAATGGGGGACACACTGCAGCTTCTTTTTTTCGGTTTGTGGCTGTTTGTCTCAATAAGAAGTTAAGCTTTGTATGAGAATAGACTTTGAAGAAACTCCATCAGTTGTCCATTCACCTGACTGTGGTACGGTAGACCATACCGTACCATTTTACTGTGGTACCCTAAGAGAAGGGTCCCCAAACAGAATGTTGGGGACAGTTATTTTGGTACTATTCCTAATGCAGACATAAAAAAAAAATTGTATCGTACCAAACTGAACTGTTCCACTAAGGAGAAACAAGACTCACATTAGTGCTAACAAATCATAATTATGCTATGGTTACATGGCAAATCTGTAATGGACTGTAGCTCCTTTTGCATATAAATGTGTGCACTGCACATATTATAATAGTGTACACATTTCTACCATTTTCATTTATTTATACTTTCTTATTTTAACTTTTGTGTCCCAAGCTGGTCCCTTTTAGTGACTGTCTTAAAGATTTAGCAGTAGCAAGAAGTCTGTGAGGACACAAGTACTTTTCCCTACAGCTGTTGCTGTGCAACGCTAAACACCCCTGTGGGTAGGTATCAAGTGAATGCTATTCTCTGAGACGATACATCAAACAAAGCCCACCTTTACATGAAAAGCTTCATTTTTCTATCACTATTACACTGAGTAATCAGCTTTAACATCATAATAACAAAAGGTTGCCTACCCCAGCTTTAACATATAATATTGCCATTGTCTTCATTCTTGTACTTCCAGTACTTGATTTTTGATTAATTTTGCCTCAATTTTTATTCATCCTTAGATTTTTTTAAACAGATTTTGATTTGAAGGACTGGTGTCTAAGAATTTGTGACATTCACTGGTGAGAATGCAGAGTGCAACAAATGAAGGACTCTATCTGTTGCCCGCTCTTCCTCATTAATTTATGCAACTGTTTATTTGGGTGTAGTAATTTTCCCTCCTTCGCAAAGAAAACTGTACATGTAAAAGGCTTAATCTAAAGGTTTTAACCCAGGATTCATATTTTAAAGTAATTATAGAAACATGCTTAAGGGTGGTATATTTGATTTCTGTCAATAAATTCTATTACACTTACCCACTAACCCTTTAATACAGTGCAATACTGCTTTTGATATATGCACCTACTTTTGGCACATTTACGCTAAAATGGCTGCTATTTAGCAATGTATGAGGTGTGGGTCAGTTCTGTACCCTCTCCATGGCATCCTGGTTATAGGCAAGGTAGTAGAGGCACAGAGACACTCCAGTAGCAGCCATAGAAGGTCTGGGGATTTCCAGCAGCTTCTGAACGCCTCCATGAGCCACAAACTCTGCAGCAAACTTCTTGTGCAGCAGCAAAGATGCAAGGTACTAAAAGAAAGAGGGAAAAAAAAGTAGGAGTAGGAGATAAGAGCACAGTGCTACAGAGAAAATTTCTAGGTTAACTCTATCAGTGGTTCCCAAACAACGTTGAAAAATATTTCAAATCCCACCAACCAAAGGCTTAGCCCCAACCTTGATGCTTAATCTTAAATTATAACTACTGTTTGCATCATAATCCTAACCTGAAATAGAGATTCAGAAATTAGATTTTGCTTCATTAGAACCAGGTTTTCAGCTCAATGTGGCACTGATAAAGTCAGTGTAATTTAAAAGAAAAGGTGGCAAAACCATCTAGTTACAGATCAATGCCTTAATTTAATATTTTGATTCACGCAACACAGTGTGGTCTCTCTTCATCACCCACTTGTGCAGGTCCCTGTTTGAGTGTGTGGCACATAGACAGCTGTCTAGTGGACAACTGACTTTTTTTATTCAAAGAAAATTTTTTTTTTTTTTCAGATTAAGGATGCAGCGTCCAATTAATCTACAGTGTTTCTGGTCACAAATATCACATGATGAGATGATGAAAGCGAACACAGAGGCAGGAATGATTGCCCTTGATGTGTGTTTTTTTTTGGTTGAAGTGAAAGGAGGCAGAATGAAAAAAAAAAAACAAAATCAGACAAATCGCACACACACAAAAATCAACCTGTTACTCCTTTCACAAATATATCCATTGTTTGCAGCTAGTGCAGCAAGCCTCATTTGCATGAATCATAGGCCTCATTTGGGAACCACTGAACTACATGACAGGAGTGTTTACCTTGAGAGCCTCAAAGGTGAGCTGCACATCATTGGTCTGCTTTAAATCCATGTAATGCATGAGTAACTCACGGGCTCCCATCTGCATGAACACAGCCAGCAGCTGCAAATAGGAGGAGATGGAACAAGAGCATAAGTTGTAAGTGGTGTCAAACTGTTTCTGTATAAAAAACGTTAAATGGACAATTGGTGGAATATATAGCATTTGATTAAAATAAAGCCTGCTAATAAAATTTCCTGTATAAACTGTAGATGAGGTGACCTTTAATGGCCAACAGTTTATAATGTCACAGCAGAATGACTTTGAACACAATTAGTAGAGACTGACACCTGCTGGCAAGTCCCTGACAACACAAGTAAAGAATATACACAATCTACTGAGATAAATTAACATATGCTGCAGTGCAGACCTATTTTATCAGGACCGCATCCAAATATTATTTTCACTTTTGATCAATCTGACCATCATTTTCATGCATAATGATGTTTAATCACTTATCTGTTTTATATATACTAAATATTAATTGATAAGATGTTCATTTCAAGGAGAGATACACTGCCCGGCCAAATATTATAATATTTGAGTCAATGCCCATGTGATCTGGGGTTGCTTAATGGGTCAGATCTAAGTTCAGAAAAGATATGAACCCAAAATCATGAGGTCGACTGACTACCTAAATATACTGAATGACCAGGTTTTTCAAGCATATTCCAAGGCGACGGTGCCAAGATTCATCATTCTCAAATTGTGAAAAGTTGGTTGGTTCAGGAAGTAATAATCATGATTTTCACACATGGATTGCCCGCCAAGATTTATAGAAAAATTATGCCATGATGAATGCATGTCATAATCAAAGTTCAAGGCAGTCCAACAACAATTTTGTGTGACAGTCAAGGCAGTGATATGTTTGAGTCAGTATCATTCTAATACATGGCCAAAATTACTGGATTGGATACTGAAAAAAGAAAAAAGTAAAATCCAATACAATCTGTAAACCCTAAATAAATGCTTCATTAACACAGGCTTCATGCTTTAAAGAGTGATGCAAAAGTGTTTTGAGTGAGAGCTGCAAATGTTTTCCCAATTGTGGGACCATTGTGTTTCTGATATAGCTGGTAATAGCTAAGTAGTGAAGAATCAGGATAAATGTCTTTTTAACAGCTAAGATGGATAAATGGGGTAAAGGACTGTATATCAGTATCGTTGAATACTCAAGACTGTAAAATGATGAAGCTATCCCTTGACAGTGCTTAGCAAAAAAATATTGTTTACAGTAGTAGATGACAAAGTAAGGCATCAGATCCTTACATCGGATAAAAATACAATAATAGACTATTAAAAATGATCCCTCCCGCTACACGAAACTTGTATACTGGAGAAGCTGATGGTAAGAAACCAACCTCCTGATACTCCCCCAGAGGAGTGAGATACTGCAGGATTAGCCTCTGCTCAATCTCTGGGGTCAAAGGGTACAGTTGATAGTTGTTGCCAATCACCCAGGGGCTCATCTCAGACCAGCTGCTGTTGGAAAGCTCACTGAAGTTCCTCTCTGGATCTGGCAAAGAAAAATTGAGCCTCTGTTTGGAGGTCCTGCTGCTCTCCCTCTCTGCTTTCTTTTTCAGGTAAGTGCTGCCATCAGAAATGTCTTGGTGTATCAGTGAACCTGGAGCAGACATGGGTTTCATCATGGTTTTAACAGTGGAGTTGGACCGGCTGCTAGTCTTATGAGGGGAGTTGAGACGGAATGAAAGTTCATTTTCAGGCTCAATGGTCGAGAAGGA
The DNA here is from genome assembly GCA_016785285.1 of Brachirus orientalis. NCBI lineage: Eukaryota > Metazoa > Chordata > Actinopteri > Pleuronectiformes > Soleidae > Brachirus > Brachirus orientalis. The sequence goes on from JAFBJR010000150.1 coordinate 3,359,953, forward strand.
GATTTCGCTACCCTCCTCTGGTCCTGTCGCCTCCCTTTCAGTTCCATTTCTGCCTGGTGTGAAGAGCTTCTCTTCAAAGCCTCCATCAAAAGTCTCCTCATCTAAAGGTAGCAGAGGTTCACTCAAAGCCTTCCTGGGACTGGGCCGTTTGATTTCCCTTTTGTTCTCGGCATCCCTGTCCTGGAGCTCACGTAACCGATGCAGCATCAAAGGCACCTGTAAAGCATTGAAAGAGAAGAATGAACAGTTACGACTTCAAGCAACCCACTGATGAAGAGCACATTGGTCTGATGTCTGGTGAGATACAGTATGACAGTTTTAATAATAGCAGCTTTTATATCGCATCAACCACTATTCACATTTTAAATTAAACTGACATTAAGCAGCAGCATCTCCTACTCACCAAAACAGAGTTCTCCTCCCTGTAGTTGGCAGCAATGTCCTGATTCTCCATGGCACCAGCCAACAAACCCGTGGCGTAGATTCTCAGTGGCTGCTCAGCCTCCTGGGCCCATTTAAACAGGCGTTCAACAATACCCTCCTGTTGAACACAAACATGCAAGACAGGTAAATAATATATAAAATTTAAATGTACACATATTAACAAAAATATCGGCTTTCTGGTCAAGAGTGGAACAAAATGTCTCCATCCTGTTCTTACACGTATGATCAAATACAAGAGCTTTGAAAAGAATAACTCTGAAAAAGTATCAATACTTACATTTGAAACAAATGCCACTTTAAAAAAGAGTCTGTTTTCTATGTCTACCAAGTTCACATTCACAAGCTGCAAATAGAATTGTGGTCAAAGTATAACTATGTATACTATGTAGACTGGACTGTGACTTCACACACAAAAACCATGACTGTTGTGGCCCCTGTTGTGTAATTCATTCGGTCCTTATAACTCATTGGTAATGTGGTTTTCAGCTTATTACTTTAAGCTTCTCTTGTTGTCATTGTCACACCACCCCTCTCTTTACTGGTCTGTTATTATTGTGTGTGTTTCGAGTTGGAATTGTTTTATTGCACCAATTTTCACAAGATCTAACACTAATTTCATTATCTTGTACAATGACAATAAAGCCTTTCTATTCTACTTTTTTATTTTTTCTAAGCAAAATTTACATTCTATTACATTATTCATAGCATGGGACGGAATATAAATCCATAATGTTGGCAGAAGTAAATGTGTTATAACATATACTGTACTTTTTTTAAACACAGAACATAGCATGTGTGACATGCAATTGGAAAAAAATGTTTCTCTCATATTGAAATCAGGAATAACTTACCTTTTCTTGAAAGACCACTGCTGTCTCTAATCCTGGCATGATGTTCTGAAGCAGGCGACAAGCTGCTGCGTTGAGGGAAAACTCTCTGCTGGTCATCACATAGCTATTCACCAGCTAAAACAGGAAGTAATTGAAAAAAACATTTTAAAAAAAATAAATAAATAAGATAACATTCTGAATCAAACACTAAAAACAGCTCTATATCTACACCAATGTTCAGCTCTTTCTTACAGCATTCATGAAGTCATCATTCTTGAACAGGATCTTGAGCAGGTGCCCTAACATGCATTCTGGATCAGCTCTCCCTAGTGGCCGAGAGGTAAATGTGAAAAACATGCACAACAGTCTAAATGGCAGTAATCCTGCTGCTGTGAGGTTTTCATACCAGGATGTCGATCATCAAAAGGATCTGGATCCACTTTGTGGTACTCCTCAGTCTCTTTCTCAACAAGCTCAGAGATTCTGAAAGTTATAGAACATCAACAGATTTTTACGATCTATATGACATCTATATGACATATATGACATATACATTTTTCCTATTGATATCACATTAAAAAGTAGGATGATTCCTTCTTACTTTGTAAGGATGTTCACCAGCTCTTGGGTGCTGCCCTGCTGCTCTCTCTCCCACTGTTCCAGTAGAGCAGTCAGCTCTGCCTTGGAGTCCACACTGGCAGCTGCTGAGGCCATAGCGTTGCCTGCCAGGACAGAATATAGTTATAAGAGATTAATTTCACTTTAAATACCAATGACAAATGCTCTTACAGCTAAGTCAAAAAAACAAATCCCAAATGCATCTTTAATCAGAGAAATATACTTAAAGATTTTAAGGTAAACGGCAAAAGACAGGGTCTTTAATTTTTATAACCATTATATGACAAATTTTTGTTTATTTGCCTATTTATGAGGATCTATATTAGCCTTGCACTTAAGTGCAGCTAGTTTTTCTGGGGTCTAACTTAAAAACATAAATTATCCATTAAATTTAAGACCATATATTACAAAAGACAAATAAAAACAATAGACAGCCATACTGTCACAACACATCAAAAGTCACAAAAAAAAACACAAGAAACACCAAGACAATCATGCTGTTTTCTCTTTTAGTGGCTTCTTGGAGAAGATTCTATTGTATTATTACTAAGTTACTAATGTAAAATTATATGGATGAATATGAATTTGAAAATTGTAGCTAGTGAAGGCAGAGAATTAAGTTTAAGCAACTACCAATTGTCAATAATTATTTTTCATTATCATGCAAAGGAAAGGTAGCAAAGAGATGCTCAGTTGTGCCCGCATGTGCTCTTTCAGTTTAATATACAACAATCATAATTTATAAAGTACAACATGCCTATGCTCAAACTTAATTTGTTAAGTAACTGATATACACTGTTAAAAAACACTGAATAATATTGTTTATGCAGCAGCATAAAAATAAAAAGTCACAGAACAGAAGGTATTGTATATTTCAATGAGTTACAGAAAAGAAACTGCAAAAATAATAGCTTCACAAGCATCACATGTTGCAGGAGCAGCAACCTCCGATGATTTTGTAAACGTCAAGCCACCAACACTGTCACCCACTAGCACAGCTAGCACACTTCACTCACTGCTCCAGGCAGTGTCAAACTCAACACAACGCCTGTTGCGACGTTTGCTAGCTCGACTGTGCTAATCAAGAAAGCTAACATTCAGTTCGCTAGCGACGTTTTTAAAACTCCACTATTCGATTCCAGTGCTTCAGCTTAAGCTAAGTCTGAGCTGCCCAGACACGGGTTGCTTATAGTGCGGGATTCCCGTCATACTAGAACCAAAATAAACCTGCCTGTACATGTAACCTGGCACTGAGGTGTTACCTAGGAGTAGCATAGGTAAGCCCCGGCTACATTGAACTAGCATGCTATCTTCACCTCGTTGCTCAGCTCTTCTTCGGCTCCACCAAATTTAACGAGTCCACCGGTATTAGTCCACACTTGAATGCTCCTCGCTGTCCCCGTATCGACCCCGTGTCACAGCCAAAGCTTAATTAGCTTTTCTGTATCCTTGTGTACACGGTTTATTATCATTATGGCGAACACGTTCTTTACGTCATTACACATGCGACAGTCGGCTTTTAATGACGTAATGACTTATGACCAAAATATTGTGAGATAGCGGGCTTTTATTTAAACGGGTAAATCCTTGCAAAGCAATTATACATGGTTTATCATATACGTTCATACAAATTTAACAAAAGTGTGATTAATATTTATATAAAATCATTGTCATGCCAGAGAACGGGATTTAGTGCAATGTGAATTTAACAACATACAAAAATAGTGCAGCAAAAAGTATGAAATAGCCAGATATGTACTGATGCCATATTAAAGAAACAAGATAGGGTATTCTAGGAATGTGATTTACAGTATTGTAAACTGCATCAGTAATTTCTTTTCTGCCATGCATGCATACAAATGATATAACAATATGACTTTATTGACATAAGTTATATTGCGGTAGTCAGCCAAAGTTATATTGACCTTTCATGTGGCTTTCATGATTGTTTACTCAAGAAGCTAAAGGCGTTCTCATGACTTGTTCAGAGGTTAAATGTCTGTCAATTCTGTCAAATAACAAACTTAAAGTCATAACTGCCCATATGTCAGGGATATATCCACCATATCTAACCATATGGTTTGGAAAGTAAACATCTTCATATATGGCAACTGCAATCACATTACAGAGCAACAACAGGTTGCAGGATAGTTATCTGCGTTAACTTTGAACTCATTTCCGTAAACAAAGTAGATGTGGGATTTTCCTTTCCACAAGTAGGTAACCTTGGTGACAGGAATCAGCTCGATTGTTTGACGCTGCAAAGAAAACAAACGAGAGCTTGTTACACAAACGATCCTTCTTTAATCGGAACTACTGTAAAATATTATAAATACCTGTTGAAGAATGCGTGATGTCTGGGAGTATTTCCCCTGGTGTTCACTGACAAGGCGCTGTGCAGCATTTACCACTGCAGGGTCTGGGAAACCCATCACTGGGTATACCTGCACAGGCCAATCAGAATCAAAAACATATCCTGAACCGTCATCTCTGCTCAAATTAATGTATAATCGGCAGCTGTCACACAGGACATGTTCTGCCACAGTGCTTCTCTGTGGTTGGACCATTTATTCGAATAGAAGAGGTTCACATATGAAGTGAAACTACAGAGAACACATTTGAAATATTTAGCCCCATAAAGCACACAGTGAAAATTATTTTGTTGATTAGAAAATGACAGATATTCATTCGGGGCATATGGCAGATTAGTGGCTAACACTGGTGCCTAACAGCTATAAGGTAACCGGTTCAAATCCTGGTTTGAACAAGGGCCTTTATCTATGGAGTTTGCATGTTCACTGATGTGCACTTTGGTTTTCTCCAGCTACTCTGGTTTTCTTCCAGTTTTCTTCTGGTTTCTTAACATAGGTTGGAAGCTAAAGCTGTAGACAATGAGTGAGTAAGTGATATAGCTGCCTATTTCTGCAGATATACAGTATATAAACAAGTAATCTGGAGATACTGAGTTGTTATCACAAGGTTCACCAAGTTAAAACATAATTCTTCCATCTATCTGATCTTCACTGTGTCTTCTGAGAAAGAAACAATCTTTTACCATGTACTGTGTGTCTCTGAAAAGCTCCTTGCCAGACACCGTGCTTAGGTTGTTCGCTGGCAGTCCGCTCAACTGTTCAACAACATAGTTGTCAATGTTGTTTGTCCTGAAAGCAAATACATAAAAAGAAGACACACAGTTTTTAATATTATTAAGCAGTAAATTAACAGCATAAAGTAAGTAGAGATGTTCAGACTCAGTTTTAGCTGAGATATTGGATCACTAGTGGACAGCTCTGAGTACATCTTCACACCTGGTATTCCATTGGTGACAACAAATAAATCTATGTATGGGCCCTGAGGGGTGTAAATATGCTTTTGTTTCACTGCAAAACTGCAACAGGTAAAAGGACATCAGCTTAATATGCAACACTATTTAACTGGAAATGGAGGGGGGAAAAATCAACATCCCACAATTAATGACTGGATGTTTAAATGCAACAAATGAATCAAACAATTTTGCAAATGTTACATCCCTTCCATTGACAGTGACAGAATTAATAAAAATAGGTCAATTAAATACATTATTAGCATAAATGTAAAGGGGTCAGAATTTTTTTTTGTTTCTCTGTTCAACTAAAATGCACCCAAACCCAAGAACAAACTTCTTGTTTCTCCTTTTTGTTTTGCTTTATTAATCTCTTCTTGTTGTTACACAGCATTACCTGTCTGTAGACTCTGTTTGTGCATGTTTATTTAATTGTACACACCGAGTTGCTGAATAAAGGGAATTCAAAATAAATATGCAGTCTTTAATGTGTCCTGTGGATGCATCTGCAATAAAATACATGTTTTTAAACACCTGCTTGGTTTTCTTTAACTAAGGTTTTCATTTCCTGCACTATAATCAGATTTTATTCTAAACTGTATTATTTATGCTTAACTTTTGTCTGGAGGGAGATAAAATAAACTTTTTGTATCTTGTATCTCAGCTATACTGTACTATAAGCACTTTCCACTAGTGACTGGATCCCTACAGATGAATGACAATACCAGGTCTGACCACAGTCTATGTCAGTGTCTTTGTCATTATAAACACAGATAAACAATAATAAGGAAACCGCACCATTTCACAGTGAGACTAATGTAGACCAGAAGCTGTTGTTTTCCATGACACATTTCACATTGCTTTGATCCTTGCCCATGACAGTGGCTGCAGCTGCAACAGAATTAATTAAATCAGTATGTTTTAGAAATAAGTTATAAGTTTACGAACAGAAAAAACAATTTGAAGTTTATGGGCAATGCTTACTTTTCCCTTCCTCTACCGCTGCAGTGGTGGCATCGATCGTCTCCATGGCGGAAACCAGATCCATTGCACACCCAGCAAACTTTCTGAAAGTAGAAAGAAGTCATAGAAGATAAACATATGAATATATAACAATCTTTTTAAAGTTTTTTCAAGAATCCCTCTCAGGTCTGTGGAAATGACTTACATTACCAGCACCAGCACAGTCTTTGCAAGGCTTTCGCCCCATCCCCACACAAACATGGCAGGTCTGTGGACAAGACATTTGTCATCTTGAAAGACATCACAGAAACTTTTTCCTTCGCCGGCTATTTGTTTGTTTGTTTGTTTTTTATCATGCAGTGCTGCTTTAATTTACCTTCATAGATGAAGTATAGGGAACCTTGATAACCTGTTTGTCATCCAGGAAAAAACTGGGTGTTTTAGTGGGAATATCCCAAGGTCCTGGTGGTGGTTGGGAATAGGCATCAACTGGCTGACCTGAGCCAAATTAAACAACATATTATAATTAGACTGTCACTTAAAGGCTGACTGAAAAACTCACAGATACATCAGTGAACATAATTAGGAACAACAGTGCTTCCAGCTCCTGAAATATCAACATTTTGACTCTTTTTTCTATTAAATTTCTGCCTGGCAAAAAATGTGTGATTTACAGAAAATTAAAATCAGCTTAGGGAAATTCTGATGAGTATTTGTCACTTTTTTCTGACATTTTACAAACAGAATAATTAACTGAAAAGTAAATTAACAAATTCACCTTAAAAAAGGATCTTTAATTTCAAATCCTGAACAGATGATGCATAAAGTAACAGTAATGTACCATTATATGGCTCGTGGCTCCACTCTGTAGATCTGGTCTCAGTAAAAGTTTCCAGGCGATACTAAAAACAAAGATAGGAATTAAAATACTAAAGCGATTAAACAATCTACCAGTGTTTATTTGCTTATAATCAGAAATCTCCACAAAAATTCATACTCTTGCTATAGTTTCATCCTAAAATAGACCGTCTTTTACCCTGTAAGTATTGAATGCCTCCATGGCAGTGATCACACCATCCTTTGCTGGTGCTTTACTGTAGCAGCACTTGCTGGATGCAAACAGGACAAAGGCCTCTCGAGCAGTGTCTTCACTTATAGATGGGATGCTGCCGGTGGTAAAGGAAGAACATACAGTATGCCATCGTTTAAAGAAGCAGGAAGTGAAACTTGCCAAACAAACTGAACCATTTTTTTAGTAGCTTTAGCAGTCATGATGAAAGAAAGGAAATGGCTCATGCCTTACTTCCACTGTGGTTGCTCAGGTCCAGGCTCAGGCATAGGACGGGGGTGAATGGGCATTGGAGGGGGCAGAAATCCGCCTGCAGCAGATATTTAAAAGTGCTTATACAAAACGAATGTTTTTTTTGCATACAGTATACCCTTTGTTGACAACAAGACCATGCTTACAGCGAAATAAACCTCTCTCTGAAAAATATGAAGAAACTTTGTAAAGGAATATGGTTCTTCTGTTGTACAGTGCAAGTTTCCTAGATTTAAAATCGGGCCTGTTAAACTGGCAGCCTGCAGGCTGAATCCAGAGCTGATTAAAAACAGATGTTTAGTGAAACTCTGTTAAAAGCAACCTGCTCCTAAGTTTGTAATAGTTAAGGTAATAGTTAAGAGAGTCAAACCAAATGGGCTATAAAAAGGTTAAAACAACCCGCTTCTTAGATTACAAAGAGAGACTTTTTCCTGTACTTTTCTTATGCTACAGGAAACAAAAAAAGTGAGGAATAAAAATAAAAGGGTGAGTACTTATTGTTTTTTTCCTCCAAATCTGGTCTTGTTGAAAAAAAAAAAAAAAACTTATTGAATAGGTCTCCTTTAAATGTTTACATTTGTATCCACGAGGCATGCGATTAGTCCCAAACTTATTCTGCAGGATAAAAGCATACACTGCAGACACATAAACTTTTTTATATTATAATATATATTATTACATTCAGAGAAAATGTATGGTGTGTAGCAAATGGTCTAGACTGTGCAGAGCTCTGAGCCCAACATCATATAATGTATATATAATTCAGGGTCATTTATCAAGATATTTAGAACACTATAATTTTTGTTCCATGTGCAAACACACCACAATACAAGCACATGTTTGATGTCTGATGACCTCTTAGTCTTTTTAACTGACCCTCAGGCTACATCCATGCCACTACATTTTCAGATAAAATTGTTCTGTGTACTAAAGCTTCAGAGGTAACGACCATGCCGAAAGAACTTTCAGGTACATTTCAGGTTTACATGCCAATGTAAACAGGGAGTGGATTATCTCCTCTGCAGTTGTTTGCTTATTATATTCAGAGAGTATTACAGATAAAAAAAAATGATGAAAAGCAAGGCGAGGGATTTCTGTTCTTAGACCAATGACAGGGTGAAACTGAGTGTAAGTGCCAATGGAACTTTGCATTCACAACTGATAATAAACAATCAGGAAGAGAATATTGGTATTTGAATCAAAGGGGTTCATTTTTGATTTTCTTTGCTAAAACACAGTCCTGGGGTTTTCAAACAAAAACATAGCAGAATCATCAGAAAGTGTGGCTGACAGGCATATCAGATAAGAATGTATGCATTTTTTAACAGATTAGTGTGGTTGTAAGCTCAGTTCTGCGTTACTCTTGAACTTGCTGAGCCTAAGCGTTTGAGTCGCTGACTACTGTTAAAACATTGTGAGGTTCAGAGTACACAGCAGGAAGGAAGGAGGCCTTAATTTGCCTGTAACATGTCAGTGACAATGATTGCAACGCTGTTATCTTAAGGATTTTAAAAAAAGTTGCACATTTTTACTTGCACGCCAAGAATGACCACATTATGTACAGACGTGATAGTTTGATGATTTAATATAATTTTTTATGATGCTAAATGATTGTAAAAAAAATATTTGTGGTTATTACTAGGGCTGCAGTTAATCGATAAACGATTAATCTGTCGTGTTTTCCTGATTAATAGATTAGTTGTTTGGTCCATACAATGTCAGAAAGTTTTAAATGGAGTTTCCAAAAACTCCAATTAAGTCGAAAAACATGTAATCAAATGTTTGAATTTTACCCATTACCCATTTGCTTTAACAATTCTTTGTTATGTGGAGTAAAGAAATCAGAAAATTCACATTTGAGAAGCAGAGAAGTCAGTGAGCTTATTTAAATTATGAAAAACCACTCAAACTGATTAATCGAAGATCAAAGTAGTTGAAGATTCATTTAGTAATAGATTAATCGTTGTAGTCCTTGTTATTACTTTTAAAAAAAAGTACTGTGTGTGTAAATTAGCATTGGAAGCAGGAGACCACACACTCACTCACTCATCTTCTACAGCTTTATCCTTCACATGAGGGCCACGGGGCTACGCTGGTGCCTAATCCCAGTTGACATAGGGCAAAAGGCTGGGTACAACCTGGACAGGTCACCAGTCCATCACAGGGTCACACATGGAGACAAACAACCATCCACTCTCACATTCACACCTACAGGCAATTTAGAGTGTCCACTTGTCCTAATCCCCAAATCTGGATGTTTTTGGACTTTGAGAGGAAAACTGGAGAACCTGAACAAAACCCATACACACACACACACAGGGAAAACATGCAAACTCCATGCAGAAAGGCTCTGGTTTAGACTGGGTCACACACCCATGTCTTCTTGCAGCAAAGTCAGGGGTGCTAACCACTACACCAAAGCAAGTGTTTCTAAAATCTGTGTTCAGTCTCAGAGGTTGTCAGTGGAGTAATAAGGACATGAAAGAGAGGCGGGTATATGAAGAATACTTCACCTCCTCCTCCCACCACGGTGCTTTCGTAGCCAGGCATGCTGTCGAACATGCCGGCTGGTGGAGCGCTGGGGCCCTCTGCGGCGGGTGGGGCAAACATTGCTACAACAAACCAGAAGAACCAGTTTAGTAATATCCACAAAACTCTTTCAAAAGTTCAAATTCTCATAGAGCTTCCATACATTACAGGCAACAGAGACAAGATGACAGACAACAGAGAGAACTTAAATGAGGTTTCAGGTGGTTCAACTTTGAACACAAGTATACACACACACGTTTGCACTTCTATCAGAGTGAGGACCCTCATAGACATAATACATTCTCTAGCCCCTTACCCTAACCTTAACCATCACAACTAGCTGCCTAACCCTAACCCTAACACTAAAACCAAGTCTTAACCCTGAAAAAGCCCTTTAAAGGGGTGGGGGAAAAGTGAGGACCAGACAAAATGTCCTCACTCTGTACGGTTTATACGATTTTTGGTCCTCACTCAGCAAGTACAAGAACACACACACACACACACACACACACATAAGTACAGAACGAGTGACTTACCCTGTCCCGAATTAGGAGCATCCATACTGACAGGTTTGTAACTATTACTAATCAATTATACATACCAAACACACATAATCTGCCTTAAATACACTTTTTAACTTAGCTAGTACTTCAGAGTAACTCTTAACTCCGTCCTGCTGCTGCCAACTTCACTTCACCTGCACGTAGCCAATGACGTCACCCTGAGGCGTGCGCGTTCACAGTGGAAGCACATAATCATGATAAAAAAATCCGAACCACACGCAGGTCACAATTCATATATTTTTGCTTTAAACACCAACATAGTGATAACATGTTAAAAATGTTTCTTACCGGGTCCTCCCTCAGCTGCGGGGACATAACCAGGATTGGCTATTCCGTAGTTTCTGTTGTGTTTACTGCAAATAACGGGAAACGAAAGTTAAGCTCCTGCGGTGGAAATGACCGTGAGCAGCGTTTAAAACAGTGGGTGAGTGAAAAAATGAGACGAGGCTCACTTCATTATTGGCTGGTATTCCATCCAAGGGCACAAAAAACGGCCGAACGGCAAAGTAAAAAGACAGTCAAACTTCTATGCACCACACACACACAGGCGAAGTGAAAAAAGAGGAATATCACAAGCACAGCTACTAATCGTCATGTGACAACAAACAATCATTTACCTGCAATCATACATACTCCACCCCTGCAATCTGTTATTGTCGGTCAGCTGACTATTCCTTTTAAAACGGGAACAAAACTTCACCGTGGTTATATTAAGTAAGTCGTTGGTTTTCACTTCTATTTATCCGCGGACTCGTTTCACACGGGACTTGACGCCCCTGCTCCCCTCATAACACCCACATCTGGTCAGGAAGTGCGCAACAACTGTAAGACCACCTAACAGACAGAAAAGGTGGTCATACATTTGTGTGCACGCTATCGTATATATTGAAACATTTAGTAAAACAATAAACATAATATACATACTGTTTCAACTGGTACATTTCAACACAAAAAGCAGTCCTGCTACAATTCTTACAACATCATGGGAAAGAACTACTCTACCCATAAAGCTTTGCGGGACTCTCGGAAGTCCTTTTCTTTCTTTCCGGCGGCGCTGAGGTCCCTTTTGGATTTTCATCGGCGGGTGAGTCGATAGAATCTATGATAATCCACGCGTTATAAAGCATTTTCTGGCCATCATGGTTTGGGTCAGCAACGCTAGATATTATCTATGCACACATTGGTTTTTATTGAGCGTTTAGTCGGAATATAAAATATTTTAAACGTGTCCTGTTTTGAGCGAGGCGCCGATGCTAAAACGGCCGCCATGTATCTCCTGGTGAAATGGAGTTGTTTTTTATCAAATGAGCATTTTAGAATAACAATTGTGTGTTTTCAATGTTGTAATTTTGGTATTTTAAATGAAAGCCAAACCAAACAACTGAATGTATCACGGCCCGAATTTTAGTACTGTGGCTAGCAAGATGGCTAGCTAAACGCCGAGTGCCCGATAGCCCATAGCTAGCTAAAGCTGTTTAACACGTTTACTCTCACCCTCACTGCTGTTAACATGACGCTTAGTGAGTGCCATAAGTTCATAAATGTAACTATGAAGTGGCATCAGTAATCTTACGTATGTTGTCACTGCTAGAGATTGTAGATCTAAGATGTTGTACATGTTGTCTAAGGAGGTTCATCAGTTCTCATGTCTTTTATTAACATGCTTATTTAATAAAGTATCGCTGCCAAAATATACTTTGTCTTAGTTCACAACATAATTTCTGGCTGTTTTTCCCCTCCTCAGTCACCATGGCAGCCCTCAGGCCCCTCACGAAACCCAAGATTGTCAAGAAGCGCACCAAAAAGTTCATTCGCCATCAATCTGACCGATATGTCAAGATTGCGGTGAGTTTAAATTGCTTTTGAAAATGTGCAACAGTGTTGGGTCAACCTTTTCATGTCCAGAATTGTTTGCAAGCATCTAAACCCATGCATATCCTTCCTCTATTTTCTACAGAAAAACTGGCGTAAGCCCAGAGGTATTGACAACAGGGTTCGCAGGCGGTTCAAGGGTCAGATGTTGATGCCCAACATCGGTTATGGTAGCAACAAGAAGACAAAGTACATGCTGCCAACTGGCTTCAAAAAGTTCCTGGTCCACAACGTGAAGGAACTCGAGGTCCTCTTGATGAGTAATAAGTAAGTTGCATACACACGTGCTATAAAACAAAGTGAATTGGTAAAATGCATGCACAATTTTGATAAGAGTTTGACATGCACATATATTAGTCATGTCTTCCAGTAGTTTTAATACCAGTGTTTACCCTACCGTTACATTAGGAGGGCACCCCGTCCGCCTGAAAATTAAATTAATTAATTTTTTAAAGCGCTAGATCAGTCATTTAAGGTTGCCTTTTTATGGAGCAGGTCTATATACCTTGTCCTTTTGCTAAACAAACTTAATAGTCTTATGATGTTATTCTTATTTACATGAGGGCTTGTCAATTGCCTCTACAGCATTGCACACTACATGTGCAATGTTGTCAACTTAGCGACTTTGTCACCATATTTAGTGAGTATTCAGACTTGTCTTGTGACTCTTTTTTTTTTTTTTTTTTTTTTAAGTGATTAGCGACTTTTCCCAGAACTTGTGGAGATTCTGACATAAAGCACATATCATTCTAAAGGTCTTTCCACATCGCTGGGACGAAAGTGCAAATGATTTGGATGCAAATTATGACACAGCCTCTCATGCACATGAAGCGCAATGTGAAGAAACAAGTCAGGGCAAAAAATCTCACATCACACCCAGAGCATGCAAACACACACACCCCTGCTGCAGAGACATCAGCTCTGAGTGACTGTTGATAAAAGCTGTAATGTAGCTCGATTTACACACACACACACATCCCACTTTCATTACAACCCCTCTCCACGTGTCTTGTAATCTTCTCTCTATCCCTGTGTAAATGTTTGTTGAACTAATGGAATAGTGGTTTTATGCATTAAAGTATGTAATTTAGATGTTTGCTGGTTGCTTACGTTGTCCGCGTAATAGTAATTTTATTGAAAACATGCAGTTTATATTTTTTTGACAAGACAACTCCTGTGAGCAATGAGAGAAGAAGGGAAGTTGCATTTGTGGCTACTTTTCTTTTTTTGTTGTAAAATGTTGAGTTTCTCAAACATGCATTTCTGTCCATCTTAAAAATGTAGCAATAAGCTATTTATCCACAGTAAGGATTTGACATGAGGATAGTATGGATGTATAAGAACCAAAACAAATATGACTTAACCGAGCTTTTGACCTGGTATTGTCTGTCTTGAAACTGTCTCACAAACATTTTTAGGACTTGACTGATGAAGTCAAAGAAGGTATCTTTACACTCACAGAACCAGTAGTCGAATTTTGATTTTAAAATACGTTCTAAATGGAAGGACAATATAATCTTTGGTTATTTAAAACATTATCTTCATTCATTATTTTAAAGCAGAACTAAATGTGTCATGGTATGTCAATTGGACAAATTGTTAACTGTCAGGTTGGAGCAGTGTGAAAATGACGATGTTTGTCAAACTCTGCATCGTGTTTACTCTGATTGCAGTAATAGATTACCTCTGTCTCCCAGTGATCCAATGTATAGGACTCTGTGACTACAGCACCAATCTTGCTTTGGCTATAGTGTTATATCTGCAAGTCACCTGAAGGGGAGGGAAGCTTAGTTTGCGCTCAAGGTTGAGATAAGCAGTTAGTAGCTGCTTTAACCAGAAATCAAATCACATCACTGTTAAATAAATGTTGCTGTCTCTTCATTCTGATTATTTAAATGAAGGGACACGTTTGTTTGTCATGTTAAAACCGCAGAGTTTGAGTGAATGGTCTATGACATACAGAACATTTCAAAGTTGTTGATCTACCCTTCACAGTATTGGTGATTATAACTTGCATTGAGATAAGACGTGATCTTTACAATGCAGGGACAGAATTCACAATTCTTGAATTCTTATTGAATTTCCATCACAGGAGTGAGTAGACTGAGATACAAACAACCACAGTACTGATATGTTTGGGAAATCAAAAAGACAACAAATTTAAAAGTGAAATGAACAGAGGATAGTCTGTTTCGTGGGGAATGTTTGACCATTTGAACTAAGGTACTTTAACTCTGAGCACACAGATCCATGAATAAATCAGATAGGTTAGTGAAAATATTACACAAGAAGCAAATCAATCTGTCGAGCAAATGTCTGAATTAAGCTGGACTCCAGCTCAATAAGCTTTTTTTATGGTTACATGATTGGTAAATCATTCTTGCCCAGAATGTAGTATGACTCATTTTCAATGATAAACTTTCAAAATAATTATCAAAAGTTCAGTGGACACAAATGTTTAGTATCTTGTTTTCCCACCTTTTTAAATAGGTAGGTTACATTTTACAAATTTATTAGATTTCTCTTTATTTACTTCATATCCTATGTCAAAAAACCCCAAGAATGTTTCAAGGAAGCCTCACTATAATTCATAATTCATTTGCCATCGCCTTCATTGAGGTTTTCCTGCTTTATCACACCGAAGGTTATAACCTTATTTGTGGCCCATGTAGACAAGTCCTTCAATGCAATTTTACTGTTTCTTGATTTTTTTAGTGATCTTGTATTGGGTTTGTAGTTTACTTAAGTATTTTCTAACAGGTCTTAAATCCTCAACAAAACACGACAGCTCAAACTTCTCATTTCACAAACACACTTTTTTTTCCCTCTGTCTGTGTAGGACTCACTGTGCTGAAATCGCCCACAACGTCTCCTCCAAAAACAGGAAGCTGATCGTTGAGAGAGCAGCTCAGCTGGCCATCAAGATCACCAACCCCAACGCCAGGCTCAGGAGCGAGGAGAACGAATAAACTGCTTATTCACAATAAATGTTTAAAAATTGAAACTGGCTCCTGAATTTTTTTTCTGCTCTTATCTCTTCAGGGTTTTAACGTTACTGTGGAAACCCAGAAATGTCCAAAATGTGTTTTTTTTTCTCCATGTCTGACATTTTGTTTATCCTTGAGTGCAATTGAATTATATTTATATTTGTATATTTTGTACCTATAGACTTGAGCTTCCTGTTTCCATAGGTTATAGTTAAAATGCTTATGTGAGTTGGTGAAGGTTTCAGAGCTGCTTTTCTCTCGCATATAAAGGTTATTTGTCACTTTATTCCAGACCAATGGATGTTGGAGCAGAACAAGTAGGAAGGTGCCTTAAGAGTGTTTGTTGACCTGTGTGATAAATGAAAGAAGCCCTTTAACTATATATACAAACAGTTTTGCCTTGAAGATGTAGTCAAGGGTCTTATAAAAAGGTCATTTTTGTCAAATTTTCTCAAACTGCAATTGACAAATGGTTTTGGGGGCAGGGTTTCTTATGTGGTAATCTAAAAATGTGTAGATGAATACTTCGTGTGCCAAAGCTATCAAATTTGGTGTTGAAACAGTGACGCGCACTGACCTGACTCTACAGTACAGTATATTTCCCACAGTGTAGGTTCATAACATCTAAATGTCTTTTAGATAGACAGGGGTCTCAAACTCAAATGACCTGTAGATCAATAAATATTTTGTCTTTGAAATCGACTTTGGGGGCCGTGAAATGGCTAATTTACCTCCACAAAATAGTATTAACTAATTTAATAGAAGAATTTCATCATATTTGCTCTTGTCAAAATTGTTAATGTGAATTAGGTCAAAAGAAAAGTCGCCACCTGGATTCAACACAGCAAATTGTTAAGAGCCTCCTATTGGATAATTACTGCATGGGCAATTATCTTTCAGCTGGCAACAAATTATTTAACCCCAACGGATGCAATGAGTAGCTTCTCATTTCCTAAACAACCATGTGGAAAGACACATCCTGTGGTCGTGGAAAAGCTGTTAGTCTGTTTGAGAAGGGTCAAATCATTGGCATGCATCAAGCAGAGAAAACATCTAAGGAGATTGAAAAAACTACTAAAATTGGGTTAAGGACTGTCCAAAGCATTTTAAAAAACTGCAAGGATAGTGGGGAACCATCGTCTTTGAGGAAGAAATGTGGTTGGGGAAAAAAATCCTGAATGATTGTGATCAACGATGGTGAAATCAAATCATAAAAAACAACAGTAGAACTCAGGGCTATGTTTAATAGTGAAAGTAAGAGCACTTCCACACAAATGCTCTTACTGTGAAAGGAACTCATAGGAAAACCACTAATCACTGAGGCCAATAGGAAAAAAGGCTTCAGTTTGCTAGGGAGCATAAAGATTGGACTCTGGAGCAATGGAAGAAGGTCATGTGGTCTGATGAGTCCAGATTTACCCTGTTCCAGAGTGATGGGAGCATCAGGGTAAGAAGAGAGGCAGATGACGTGATGCTCCCATCATGCCTAGTGTCTACTGTACAAGCCTGTGGGGGCAGTGCAATGATCTGGGGTTGCTGCAGTTGGTCAGGTCTAGGTTCAGCAACATTATGTGGCCAAAGAATGAGGTCAGCTGACTACCTGAATATACTGAATGACCAGGTTATTCCATCAATGGATTTCCAGTCCTGACCTTAACCCATTGAGAATCTTTGGGATGTGCTGGAGAAGGCTTTGTGCAGTGGATCTTGGTGAAAACTTGAAATAAAATTGTGACAATTCCACAGCAAATGTGTATTGTAATCAAAGCTAAAGGGTGTCTGGCCAGGACGTGTTTTTGGCCAGGAAGTTTAGTTAGTCTTCTTAATATTGGGTCCCCCCACAAAAGTTAGGAATACATGTTGTGTTGGGTCTGGTTGCCTAGCAACAGCGTGTTTGTTTATCCTGAATTAAGACAGACTACTTGAGCTCTTTATTTTCTTAAGCAAAACGGAAGATGGAAATACTCAGCTTTCACTGGGTCTTTATTGTATGGATCTCTTAATTAAAGCACAACTATAAAACTAATGCTGGATCTCCAGGTCCGGAGCAGCTGATTCTGTGAAGATCCCTGCTCTCCTCACAGGGTTTGAACTAATCGAAAGGACTGAGTTTGGCACCAGACAAATCCTAACCTGATGTGTTCATCTACAATTGTTTATCACAAATCAAACAAACAAATGATCCCTTTAATTTGATTAAAACAAATATTATTGTGTTTGGGAATACATACATATATATAGAATCTACCAAGGGTCATTGCTGTGAAATGACCAGCTCGTGATGTAGATTGTTTCGTGATGTTGTGAGTCGACTCCCCGCAGAGAAAGTTTCCACTGCCTTCTGGCCGCCAGGCTGGGACCCACGGCTCTGAGCTCTCTGCCATCTGTTCATCTAAACCTGGCACAATTTACCAGAGACAGAAGAAAAACATCACATTTATATGGCCGGTCAGTTTTTTATGTGGCTGTGGGGATGTGGAGGGCTGCCGGATGCGAATCTTCCCCGGTTTCTTTTTAAAACCCTGCACTTGCTTGGATCAGAGTCACCTGAGGCTGAGAGGCCTGGAGGTGGTGCAGAGAGGGAGAAAAACACGAGAACAGAGATGGCGGTGAGAGGACAGAATCCTTCTGTCTGTTTGTTACGGGTCATCAAATGAACATGTCCGCCGGGATAAGGTTTGGAAAGGGCCGCCTCACTCCCATGCAGCTCTCCTTTGCCTTCCCTCAGTCAGGAAACCTGAAGAAAGGTGGCCGGTCCTCTGGAGGAAGGAGGAGGATGTTCTCTTTTTCTCTCAGATGTCGCCTGGGCATCATCAGAGGCAGAGGTAAGATACAAAAAAAACATCCCCATCCATGTTGTGTCTTAGGGAATACTTAGGGGATACTCTGAATAAAGATATGTTTACCTTGTATTAGGTATTGATAAGCTCATTTAAGTGTCTTTGAATAAATCTGACAACTAAAACTCCTCCTGGACGCTGTAGGAATCAGTGCAGCTTATGGCTGATACACAGTATGATGCCCATTATTGTGGCCATGTTTGGCTCATTTTTCTTGTTCCTCCCTCTCTCTATGCAGAGCTGGCTCTAAGCATAGGCCCTATAGGCTGTCACCTTAAGCACTATCTTAACAAATGAACATACCTAATAATGAAATAGAAGTTGAGACAGAAAAAAAAGAAAGAAAAATAGAGTATATAGAAACTCAGAAATGTCAAATTAAAATGTTCTGTAATGTAACAGGGGTTTTGCTCATTTTACCATTTTCTATATTTGCTATTTTTAATACCGTTTGCTTGCAGCGTCCATACTTGGGTTGTAAACGTCACCGGTGGATAGTCGTCAGCAGGACTGTCTGACGTGTCTTAATCATGATGTTTTGAACAGCTTTGTTGATCTGAGAAGTTAGTTAAAAATGTGTTTGTAGGAGAAACTGTGGTGTCTGTGTCTGGGTGACAGTGGACGGAGGAGACGGGGGCACCAAAATGCTTAGGGCCGGCCCTGGCTCAATTTAACAGCGTAATGAGAAAAAAAATGCCGAATGAAATTTTATTTACTGTGTATATCCCAACATCTCAAACTTTACGTTCACCTGCTGTACAGTCCTCGTTCCTTAGACCCTCACACCAAATGAGGGAAAAAGTCCACAGAAAAACACTTGTACAGGGGAAAAATGGGAGAAACCTCAGGAAGAACCACAGAGGAGGGATCCTTCTGTTAGGACGGACAGTCGTGCAGTAGGTGTCACGTGTACAGACAAGTTCAGATTACGGATTACAAAACCATCACTTTTACAAAGGAAAGGAATTATGGCAAACACTACAGTAATAGTGAAGGGTCACACTGCAGTGTACTTACATGTTGTACCATATAATGATGTATAAACTAAATATTAAACACTTAAACCAGGTCATCATACAACTAAACTTTAAATACTGGATGGAAAAAATAAAATACTGACTTTTTTATGGCATTCATTAAGATCAGATTGTGTTCAGCTGATTATTAAAAAAAATAAAATAAAAACGAATCTGCCTTTACACATGTAGACTTTTGCAACCTTCGACAAATACATCACATCAGTAAACTGTTCATAATGTGGTTTAATGACATTCGATACATTATTCAGTACTGATATTAGTCCAATACTGGTCAGCTTGTTCCAAAAAATCCCAAATGTCACTGTAAAATGCTTCACTAAGCACGTGCTGCAGAGAAACATGTGACATCAGCATCATGTGACCAGAAATACACATACACTGTGACACTGCAGAGATGCATGTGTGCACATTTTTGAAGGTAAGAAAAGAAAAGATGGAATCAGGCTTATATCAGTATCTGCAGATACTTACAGCTTCTTAGAGGATTTGTTATTATTTATTATCTTATTAGTTTTGTGCCCCCCCCCCCACCCTCCATAATTGAAGTTGTTTATTTATTTTTTGTTCATTCACTTATTTATCCGTTTATTCAAATTCGCATAATTCTACTGGTGTGTGCTGGCCAACAACTGAATCAACTGCAGCTAATCACCACAAGAGGACAGTGTGGTTCAGCGTAATCAATGAGGAGGTTCAAGCCTCTGACGCCTAAACCTAAAATGGAAAAGCAAAAATCTATTCAATTAAATATATTTTTCACGTTAGAAAATAGCTGCTGAGAACGTGTGAAAGAAACCGCTATTGTAGAGAAAAGAATTAAAAACAGTTAAGACTGACAACTGATGAAGGAGCATGTTGATGAAGCTTACCTGATTTTAAGTTTTAAACACATACAGTGTCTTTAAAGAGCTTTAAATATTTAAAAATGTACGGTGAGAGTTCACATAAAACCAGAAATCTATAATCATTACATTAAGGATCCATTACCACAATTAGTGTGTATTTTTAATCTTAGGAGTCGATTGTCATTACAACCCAGCGTTTACCACCTTGTTCCCTGAGGGGCTGTTTTTATTAGTGCAGCACAGACATGTGCTGAATCTCCCGATTCTCTTTCTCCTGTTGGAAATTAATTAGTCTTGCTCTGAATGACTACGCTCACCCACACTGTAAATGGGTTATTGAGGACAAACGTCTCAGAGGAAACGGTCCACACTGAGGGGCTTTGTGTCTGACTAATTAGACTTCATGCAACAGCAGGTGAAAACATGGAAATGTTTGTTTGTAACAACTTTACACGTCTGTGATACTCAAGAGTGGAAGAGAATTTCGTATTGTCACTTTCTGAATGTCCTTTTTTAAAGGTTTTTTTTTTTTAAATTTTCAAATACACTATAATAGAGATAGTAAATGATTTATAAACTTAAAATATTTATTTATAAAGTCAGATATGTGTGATTATTAATATTAATAAATATTCATGCTTGTATAATAAGAGGAAACATAATCACTGGCAATTTTGGAATTTCTGTGGATGCTGATTAGTTTTAGACTGATTTTATTCCTTTTTAATTCACAGTTTTAGAAAATCAGTCAATTGTTTTACTTCAAACATGCATATGCGGTGTATAACATATTTATTTTTTGTAAATATTTATAACACAAAGATTTAATAATGATTGTTGAATTTAGGTGGTAGAATTTCCAATGTCGAATTTTAAGAATTTGGTTTTGTTTATTGTTGTATTTTCTTTTTAATTTTTTATTTATTTTAGAAAATTTGAGTTGCTTTTTAAAGATGTAGTTACATGGAGATACAGTATCAATGGATGGTCACAGTCAGTTTTGCAGTGTTTTAAGAGTCAATTTAACAACTGTTTAAGTTAAATTGTTAAATTGTTAATTGTTAAATTTGTTAAAATACACAACTCTAAATTTACAGCATAGCATAGTATATTTGTTCCTAACTGAAAATGTTGTTACACCGACTTATGCACACTTTTGAGGACCCTGCCATGTACAAAACAAAAGTTTGCAGGTTGAATTTTTAAAGTATAAAACACATTTTCACATTTCGTGTCCCCACTAGCCATGCAGCAGGCTTCTGCCTAGACAGATGTCACCCCCATCTTCCTTTCAGCTGTAGGTGGGTAACCGTGGTAACCATGGTAGTGGTCAAAAGTGTGTTACTGCATTACTAGCATGCAGCAGATTCTTTTTCATCTTCTTTTTTAGGACCAATCGGAGCCAGTCTGTGTGCCACCTACTGGCAACAGGAAGTATGCCTTCGGTAACAAACTGTGTATATAAAGGTTTGGTCTAGTCTGACATTATAGATCAGTTGAGGGCCAGATGAGGTCAAATAATATAAAATTCAGGACAAACCATATACATAAAAATGAATAAAGAAATCAGAAATTAATATTATATCATATAATATGAATAGAAATATGAGTGAATGCAACAAATAATTTTTTCCATAAAATAAGTTTAAATGATGTACCCATGGAATAGACTCAGAAAGGGCTAAATATCAACATTGGGGCAAAAAAACAAATTGCTAAAAATACAAATTTTTCACAGCGGCAAAACATAAATGAGGGGGGCTGAGCCCCCTTAGAACCACCCTTCTGGTTCCGGCTCTGGATTCTCAAAGTCTGTATTTAATTTGTTTATTTAATTACTTATAAGGGTGAGGTAACTTGATGTATGGTTTTTTATACAGTGTCAGTGGAGGAGGAGGAAAGATATATTATCTTGAGGGCCGAATACAGTTGTATGGCGGGCCGGATGTGGCCCCTGGACTTTGAGTTTAATACAAGGTATATATATATGATTACATATAAATGATTGGCGACCTCTGCATGACCCCAGAGAGAGGTCACCCCACACTCTGACATGCAACCAAGTATTTATATGTAATTCCAACATTTGTTTTGCAGATGGAGAATGAGAGGGAGCTGCTGCTGAGGCTGGAGGACAAAGGCATTTGTTGCTGGGATGGTGTTAGTTGCATGTTAGTTGCAGTGGGGTCAGGCAGTCAGAGGCGCTAAAGCTTGTGTGTCTGACAAATGGTGAGACAGGTGTGGCAGTGGGTCAGTCAGTGAACCAGTCAGTGGACCGTAAGGCCCTCTGTGTTTGGGTGGAGGTGGATTAGCTGAGGGTCATCTCCACCTTCTGGGGGAGAAACGTCACACCTCGTGTTTGTTTTTTTTTGTTTTTTTTCTTTCCCACACACGCATTTGGCCACATTCTGACGACATTTTTGTTCTCTATTCGGACTTACAGTATATTCTCCACGCTACACATTCATTTTCTGCAGGGCGTTAGGCCGAATCTGTCACCACAAGCCCTGTGCTCAACAACTGCACAGTATTGTTGAAGAATTTCAACTGTTACACATGTTCGCACATACAGGCAGCTGCACCGGATTATTCATCTGCTGGTGTTTGTGTGTGTTCCTGTGTGTGCGTGCGTGTGTGTGTGTGAGAGAGAGAAAAACGTGACACTGTGAAAGGCTCAGTCTGACAATGAATATGCAGGTGGTGCTAATTGTGACGAGAATCGACTGCGTGTGGTGTGTGAGCAGTTTTGTCACATCTAATCTGAGCTGAGTGTGTGTGAGTGTGCGTTCTTGTATTTGTCACCTCTTAAGGACCTTTTCTGTCACGAACGCTGACCTTGTCAGGACCAGTAGTCCTCGTGGAGACCAAAACCTGGTCTTAGTGAGGCAGAACCTCATTTCTGAGGAAGTGGTTAAGTTTAGGACAATTCAAATCATGAACTGTGGTTCGGTTAAGGTTAGGGTGGGGCATTAACTGGTTATGGTTAAGGTTAGTGATATTGCCTGGTTCAGGCTGTTCAAAAGAATGGAAGTCAATGAGGGTCCTTGAAAGGATATCTGCACCAACCTCAGTGTGTGTGTGTGTACATGCTGGGGGTGGTAGTGACTATCGTGTGTGCCTGCCTCATTGAACCCCTCTGGCAGAGAGAGAGAGAGAGAGAGAGAGAGAGAGAGAGAGAGAAATAGCAGACACACTCACTCTGCTCTGTATAAGAGAGAGAGAGCAGGGTTATGTGTGAGCTCATGTGCATGAGCAAGGATGATAAATCCTCTGGAAAAAGGACGAATGATTAGTAAGATTAGCTCAAAAACAGAACCAGAGCAAAACAGCAGGAGGAGAGCTGGAACCATGTCTGCCCCTGCTTTGGATTGAACAGAAACACAGAGTTTATTAGAAGCATATTTTAAAGCTCCAAGGAGAAATTTTCAACGCCGACATCTTTCTCGGCACCCAGATTAATAGAGAAGGGATCTAGAGACCATCTGAGGATCACAAGGTGCCCTCAGGAGCTACAGATTCCACTGGGTTTTACAACCAGGGACAAAGGTTAAACGGATGTTGGACTGGAGAGAAGAGGGGGGGGCAAAAAAAAAAAAAAAAAATCAAGATGGAGTTATGTTTTAATCTGAGCAGCTGAGATTCCGGCTCTCTGGTTTCTTACTTTAGTCTCAAGTGGAAGCCGAGTTGCGTGTCCACTCGTGGAGATCGGCACTGACTGACGCACAGCCATGCTGTGTGGTCTCAGGAGGGACAACAAGAGCAGCACTGGTAAGATGACCGCACTGTGATCTTTGCACTGCAGAGTGAGGGAGGGGTCAGTGACCAATCACCTGAATTATGTGCGAGTTAAAGGGACAGGTGAGGTTTTTTGTTTGTTTTTTTTTTCTCTGAAGTGGGATTGTATGAGGTACTTATGCAGAGTGACTGTGTTACATACAGTAGACTGGGCTGGACATTTAAAGAGGCAAACAGGACGACTTGAACATGATTCATGCGTTGTTTTGATGGGAATAGGGACAGCACAGAAACGGTGTTGTAGAAAGCTCATCTAAATATATGAGCAAAGGTCCTACTATACTCTATATTTAGAATACTGTCAGTATTTCAGGGCACACAGCTCTTTGAAAGTATAATCCACACAGGTGAGGTACCACATCATTCTAGTTTTATGTTTGCATTTCTGTGTGTTGGAATGAGCCTGTGCTTTAGAAAAAAGCTGTCAGATAACAGTAAACCACTGAAAAGTATGAGGCAGGAAACTGTTCCAAAACAATACGTTAATAACGTTCCAGCTTTCCCATCTCCCTCTCCAAAAAAAAAAAAAAAAAAGCAGTGTTCTGAACACTGACCATGCATAAAGTACCTCAAAAAACCTGAAGTATCCCTTTAAAGCGCTACTCATGTTTTAGATGCATTTACAATATAAAACGTTAAATGCAAAGAAAATCCGATAAATTACATTTTTGGTGACATTTGTAATTCATTACACTGTTGCGCTAACCATAACATTATGGCAGTGACGGATTATGAGAGATTTAAGCGTCACTGGAGTCGACCACCAGCTCCTAATACCACACTGCTGAGTGTATTTGGGGCAGATATAGCAACGAAAACTGGGTCCAACTGGCCTCAGTTTATAAATAAAGTTTTGCTTCTGAAAATAGCATGATGATTTCATTGTCATTCAGCCTCCATTCTGATTGGATATGGGACGCATGACATACAGTGTCCTGAATTAGATTAGGAGTTAATTAAAGGTCCAGTGTGTAACATTTAGCTAGGTTTATTGGCAGAAGCTGAACATGCTAACCATAAGTGTTAAGACTGGTTCTTCACAAAAAACAGGACTCAAAGGCACGACTCCAAGACAGTTCAGATAGAGAACAAAAAGTCACTTTACTTTGTCCAAAAGAGGTGGTCGGTACACAAAGATCAGTCAGTTCAAACAAACAAATCCAAAACGGCAGGCAGGCAGAAGTCATACACAGGCAATAATCCAAAAACCAGGGAGAACAGATACAAGTAATTAAATGGCTGGGACGTTCAGACGCTGAGGTACTAAGACGAACTGGCACAGAGGGGAAGGGGAGCACAGCTTATATACACCTGAGGTGAAGGGAGCTGACGAGACACAGGTGAATCTAATGAGGGCGGGGCAGACAATCAAAACTGGAGGGAAAACACACAGGGGCAGGAAGTGAAGCAATCTGGAATGTGAGGAGAGGTCAGTTTCACAATAAAACAGGAAACAAGAAAACAAGAAGCATGACCTTAAGAGCAACGTCGAGATGTAACAATAAGTATGTTTTTAATGGGTAGATATTCGCTTCAGAAGAAAACAGTTTGCTTTTTGTAGCCCAAGAAGACTTTTATATGTACTTTGGGCAAGGGCCTTATTCACATTCTGCAGTCTCACCATTAGATGTCACTAATTCTTACACACTGGACTTTTAACTCACCACATACTTATGTAAAAATGTATAATTTTTTTTAGACTATATAATTAATATTATTTTATTTTTTCTTTATCGTATCTATCCACACGGAACTAACGTTAGGGGAGCAATGAAAACAGGTCCCACGGTGGGAAAATCTCAAAATGCCATCCTTGTGTTTTTGTGCAAACAACCAGTACACTACACTGGGAAAACGATGATGTCATAGTCCCAGCATAGCTCTGGCATATGTACTACAACGTTTAGTCGTTTTGGTGTTTCATGTGGATGAAGGGTTAGGATTATTTCTTGAAACACTGCCGCGTGTACAGAAAACTTTTTAAAATTGACAAAGAAATAAATTCTTTCTGTGTGGATAAGGCCTAAAATAGTTGACTAATTCACTGTTTGGGCTATTAACTCCATCCTGACCCTAATTCTGACTATAATGATGAGTAATGGCCATCGTAGACTGTATGAGGAAGGCTGAGGGAGAGAGAGCTCAGAGGTACAGTAGCATTCAATCACGTGCAGTGCTCGATGTAACCCAAAGCAAATGTTGCCATTTGACTTGGATGACAGCTGCTGGACTGTCAGGACCCTCAGGAGCCCATGTGGGTACGAGGTCTAATATGTTTGTGATGTGTCACTCGCTTTCTGCATGTGTGTTTTGTACCTCACAGCTACTGGTCAGATTATATGTGCAAGGATGTGTGCAAATTACTGTGAAATACCATGTTATGCGTATGTACTGTAAATATACTGTATTTAATTAACATATTCAAGCTCATTGAGGATATTTGCTTAGTTAACAGGCTGGATTTACTTAATCACTCCTCATGCCAGAGATTTGCCCAAAGGTTTCAAGTCAAAGAGAGTCTGACAACGGATCCATGCCTGTCAGCTGTCTGAAGGTTTCTTCTTCACTTGGCCTCATGTGGTGACTTGATGTAGAAAGAGTGAAGGCAGTGGGCTGAGTGGCCTCCAGCACTCACTTCCCCAAAGTAGAGGCTTTACAAATCAGCCTAGATAAACGACAAGCATAACAAGTTGTAGAAACTGAAATGGCATTTTTCACAGCTATTGGAAAACCATTCAGGCCTGAAATGCTACCTTTTAATGATGAAAGCACCCTTAATATAATAGATGTATGAAGTGCATAGCGCAACATGACAAAATTCACCTGAACAGATATGAATATTGAATAATAATCTTTGGTAGGTGATTATATCCATATTTTCTGGCATTATGGACCTTACTTTTGAATGTGGAAGTAACTAAGGGTCCAGCTTCCTGTTAATGTGTGCCACTTCCAGTAGTCGTATGTGGAAATGGCAGGTAGTTGGAGGACGACATGAGGAGGTGGCCTCATGTAACGTATGAGGATATTTTTTGGTACTTTTGTGCTGTTGCGGTTGAATGAATGAAATGAAATAATGAATAATAGTAAGCAGTATAAACCAGTTTTAATTACACAACTGTATCAACTGTTACTTAGGACACCGACTCATATACATAATTAGTGGATGCTGATGTAGCCTTGGAGGTTTTACTGGCATTTCACACTCTATTTTCTGGTACCGGATGTACTGTATGTTTATTTCCAGCAAAGTGAAATGAACAGATATAGGGACGCTCATATTTACTGTATGACTTTAAGCCACAGCGTGTTTCCTTATCCCTTGGAGAAGGAAAAGCGTTCGTACAGTGCTTTGCAGCCACGTTCCCCTCTTTTTTGCAGCTGATTTTTGCTGTTATACCAACCCCTGACTTTTTTAGAAGCGATATAATCTGTTAAGGCTGTTGTCCTGCTGCTGTGTAAAGCTACGCAGTTACTGACCAGAAATGCCAAAGAGGGAGTCGCTCACATAAATAATGGCGGATGTCTACATTTCATGTCTCTGCTGAAAATAAGGTCTATACACAGGAAGTAAATTCTACTGTGGACAGAGGCTTGGGAACAGGAGAGGAAACGCAATCAATTTCATGGGACCCACGGCTATGGGGCGGGCATTTAGAATATCCGATTATTTTAGTCCACAGCAACAACCATTTGGTGAGAACCCCCTCTTTGAATGCCTTGCGAAAGAAGTATGACATCTAATGGTGAGAGTACAACAAGTGGAGGACTCATCTGTTTGTCCCTCCCCTTCCCATGTGTGTCAAAGAACCATGGTGGCCTTCACATAACAGAAAGGACGCAAACACTCTTTTACAGCTCTGCCCACTCGCCCATTCTCTCTGCTCTTCCCTCTTTTTTTCTTTGTTGATTTGCTCACTGGGTTAATGTGGGCAAAGTCCTTCACCGTGGTTTGTGGAGTTTAGCTCCACACCTTATGTCCATATAAAAGTCTTGTCCTAAAACTATGAAAACCCAACTGTTTTTATTTTAAAGCAGTTATACACCCATACAGACATACTTATGGGTAATATATTCCACTTCTGTCTATAAACCCTCTTAAATGTTACACACTGGACCTTTAAATCATTTATAGGAGACAGCAGCAAGAGCCTGGTTGTAAACTCCCTGAAGCTCCATACCACTAGCTCACTTTCATTTGTTCCTTTTATTGTCCCTTTTCAGCACAAATTGAGGCCTACTTTTTGGTATTTATTTGTTCACATTGTGGCAAATTGGCACCATTAAAAGTTTCCTCTATTCACTGGTTGCACAATGTGACAATTCTCAAGCCAGTTCTGGCAAAGTAAGGAGTGACTTTTCCAGTTTATTAATGTCAGAGTTGATGATATCCTTGGAGGAAGTAAGCAACACTGAATCTAAAAATATACATATATAGCATATCAGTGTGTTAAGATTGATGACTTGGGAAAGTAGTATGATTCTCTGACTCTAACTGTAGTAATGGGGCACAATGGGTTTTGAAGTACCTCAAGTGTCTCTATCAGTTGTGTGTCACAGCGGCTGCTGCCCGTAAGTGTTGCCCGTGTCACGCCAAATCAACGAGTCTGACTAGACACAAAATTTACATTTTATCTTGTACCAGTGTTGTACAGTAGTAGAGTCATTTAACTTTGACTGAGAGTCCGGTCTTGAGACTTCAGTGTTGCATTTCAAACCCAGTTGATCAAAGAAGAGTCTGAGTCCAAGGCTCAAGGTTCGGTTGAGTTTGGGCTGCATATGGATGATCGCACCGGGTCAGTGCGTCGGAAACATGGTGTAGATAATGACATTTATGTTGTTTAGAATTGTAGAGAGTGAAACTTTAAAATGACCTAATGGTATTAACACTGTAGGCTGTAGCAACAATTTGGGCCATGTTAAAGCAATAAAGGTTCAGTATATAATCTGGGTCTATTATGGGAGATATGCGGTATATTGAATTTCTCCCATAATAACAGAGGGGAAATTTGTAACCCTTTGTCAGTCTTTAGCATTATTAAATATTATTTATTTCAAACAACTATTGGTAGCCTGAAAACCTGTTTGCCACTGCATTTAAATAGAAATGAAATGAAATGTTTTAAATGTCTTACTATGCCTTTTATATCTGTAATGCTGCTGCTGTATTTCTCTCTTTAAAATATCATTTATTGCCAGTAAAAATCCAATCAGAGCCAAAATATTGATACTCATGGACTGAGAACAGATTATTCCAGAGTTTTCCTGAGATTGTCTTCCTGATTGTAATAAAATATGTTAAAGGTCATTAGACAGATGAATAAATGTGTCATCTTTAGGACTGATCGTCACAATTGGAGGTAACATCAGGCTGTGTGTACATGCATTTCTTGATGCTGTATATTCAAAAAAAAAAAATGTCCCATTGAACTCATCACAGAGCTCCAGAACTCCAAAGCCTTGCTCACTATTCTCCAAAACCACAATGATAAAAACTCCCCAACAACATTTGTATAAATGTATATTCACCTTAGAATATAAATTGACACAGGCTGCCATCTTGTGCTCCCATGATTCTTCAGCAGCCTGAATGGACAAACCATTCAGACTGTGCATTTTGCATATTGACGAGGACGAACCACATCCTTTCTGGTATTTGAATGCCACCATACTTCCCTGATGTGCTTCAGAAAGGAAGGAATGAGCCCAGTCATCCTCTGTTTGTTGCAGTCTGCTGCCTCACTATTAGATGTAATCAGTCCTTACACACTGGACCTTTAATATAGCAATATTTTAACACTGTATGCCAAATTAATATGGTCTGTCACAAAAAAAAAACCTAATAAAAACATCAGAGCACTCATTAATGTTTAAGTTTCAATGTAGTCAGCGCTTAAGTAATGAGCCATGAAAAGGATTTAAGCCTTTAATGTCAGATACTTACATGCACCCCACACTTTTTTTAAAAGCCAACTTGGCACAGCTTTTCTTTAAGATTGTAATATGTTGTTCAATCACTGCTGGACAGCTGAGAAGGTAAATCCACAGTGGACGGAATTAGAGAAGTGCCAAGTCAGTTTCCTCCTCACTGCAACTGCTGATGCTCTCCTTTGGCTGTGTTCAGCCTCAGATGGCCGTTCAGTGGCTCTGCTAATCCGAGGCCTGGCTGTGTCAGAGATGGCCTGTGTCTCGCAGTGGGTAACAAAAAAAAAAAAAAATTGAAAAAATTCAATCCCCACAAGGCAGATTGAACATTGCCCGGGCTCTCTGGAGCAGCTGCTGTAAATGACATAAAAATGATAATTTTCTATCTGTCCCCCAAACAGTCCATTAACCGCATGCTGCTCCTTCAGGAAAATGTCCATGCTTTAGTAGATGCATACATCATCATGCTTTCCACAAATAATTTCCTGAGTTAAATGAATGGTTTTCAAGGGTCTTTGCTGCAGAAGCTGTTTTACATCATTGACTCTTTTATAGGATTGTATTGGAAAGAAAGTGGAGTAAGTGTACAGGTCCATGAGTTCAGGCTAATTAATTTATTTCAGCTGTCTGATGGATGCATGTGGCTGTTGGCTTAGTGATGTTTCCCACCAATATTACCCAGGGTGCAGCATGAGGCATTAAAATGTGGGCAGCTGTCATGATGTGCAATGTATGGTCGAGTTTATTCAGCCTTCTGCTGCAGAGTTTTCCCATACACTTTAACTCTACAGTTTTTTAGCAGCACCTTAATAAACCTCCCTGCTGTCTCCTCAGATGAAGGCCCATATTCAAAGGGGAGCAAGGAGTCCGGAGGAAGTGACCAATCACATTTGTCCAGGAGGCGCAGCCTTTCAGGTATGATACAGTCAAACCTGACTCTACATTGTTCTGTTCTCCCTCTGTTGTCGCATTCGCTTTGCTGCTGCTTATTCACCTGTGTCCTCTACAACAAGAAGAGCTGGGTTGTATTTGACTGAGATTTTTGCCTGTGCACAAACAGTCACGTGTCTGCTGCTTGATGCCTTTTGATGTTACATTATTTTGAACGCTTACGTAAGGTGAAAAAAGTGCTTGTGTGGCGCACCTGTCATTGGAACTAAAACACACTTCTCGTTGAGTGATTCAAGAGCTCAGCACAATCCGGAGCACAGAAACAGTATAGGTTCTGTCATTTTCAATTAGTGTAGCTTCCTGTCTCCTGGCAAAACATTCAAATGTAAAGGCATGCCACAGGTTCAACATTCAGTATTCAACAAAACCTTTAATAACCTTGGATTGGAAAGGTCTATAAATAACAATGACCAAATTCAATATGATAATTCCTCTAGGCCACTGGTTCTCAAACATTTTTATACCAAGTATCACCTGAGAAAATACTGAGCTCTCAAAGTAACACCATTATCACCAACGATAATGGTGTAAATAGGCCGAGCAAAGTCAGCTACAGACCTGCAGGAGGCAGATTGATTCCCTAGAAGATCATTTGCTCTCTCATCATCCTCCTCTTCCTCACATATACTTCACACACTAGTATAGTGAAATTAGATTAAGATGGAGTCGGAGATAAGGTGATGCTAATTATTTATTTGTTATTTGCTTCATTTTCTACACACTCCAGTCAAAATTCCTCAGCTCCACTCCGATCACATACCCTGGTAAAAAGAGTAGAACAGTATTTCTGGTTTTCCTCCAAGTACCACCAGAGGAAGCTCACGTACCACTGATGGTACACGTGCCACAGTTTGAGACCCATGGTTCTAGGCTGAGTTCTAAAAGGTGTGAGAGGTGTTATTTGGCGAAAAAAGACCACAACTTTCTGCATAAATCAGTATTTAAAACCGCTGTCAGTGAAATCCTTTGGCTCAAATACGTGTCAAATCACTCTATATTCCGACAGATGTTTGGGGAGTGACATGGTTTTCTCAGTCAGTAAATCAGGAAAAAAGTTTTGAGTATGCCACTCATCTCTTTATCCGATTAGGAGCCAGAAATCCGTAAATAGGTGTTCCTCTCTGCTAAAGAGTTTAAAACTCCAGTGTGTAACTTCTGGCACTGCTCTGAAAATTTTTGAGTAATTACCCGAACACTGCTGGCGTTTCTGAAACTTCTCAGCCTTTCTCCAACTGCTCGCAACATCTAGCTTTATTAACGCTTCCCCTTCTAATGGCGTAAAAAGAAATCACTTCCTGTGCACAGAATAAACTGAAAAACACAGAGTCGTGGAGCTGGAGGCTTAGTCAGGATTGTGTGAACTCGTTTGACAGTGGTTTGAATAACAGACATTTATTTATTTTTAAAAGTTACATACTGTAGCTTTAAGCTTTAGGAGCCCCAACACCAAACATGTTCAGGAGGTGAGATGATTTATGGAGGGGGATGCTTGCAGCAGCAACAGAATCCAAAAGATGACATCAGTGACAGCAGCTTTAATAAAACGCCACAGATTCTCACTCTGAAACTGTCACATAGATTCTCTCAGACTGGGAGAGCTGAAGAAACACAGAAAGGAAAGTGAGAAAATACAGTGTGTGGTTTTGTGTGTGACATGGGTTTTGTTGCCCCTCAGCGAGGGTGACTCTGTTGAGCAGAAGTTAATGCTGACTGTGGATCTGTGCCTCTGCCTGTATCTGTCAGCAGAGGAGTACCGAGGAGTGACCACAGTGGACCTTATGAAGAGGGAAGGCAGCAGCCTCGGCCTCACCATCTCCGGAGGCTCTGATAAGGATGGCAAGCCCAAAGTGTCAAACTTACGGCCAGGTGGGCTAGCTGCCAGGTGAGATCTCTGCTCTGTAATGCAACCACCAAAAGCACTGTCCACACTTGTAAAACCAGTTTGTCGTAACTGCAGGACTGTCAGCCTCATGGTAGATCAGATTCCACTTCATAGAGTTAATACCACAGCGGGGCATGTTTGAGGTCTTGTCTCCAAGAAGACCCCAAGAAAGATAATATTTCCATGAATTGAAGCTTGCACGCACGTTTTAAAAATGATTAAGACCTGAGTCTGTGACATGATTTTGAAGAACAAGGCTGCAAACAGCCCTCGTACCCCCAGTTCTATGGCCATTGTGTGGTGCTAGAGAGAGACCACCACTAGTGAGTTATATCAGACTAGACCACACCCCGAACACTTCATGTAAATGAAACAACGGTTGTCACTGAAAGTGTACTTCCTGTTGCCAATAGGTGGTGCAATAACTGGCTTTGCCGATTATCATAATGGACCAAAAATTAATGATTCAAATGATGAATAGGTGGAATTCTTCAGTATGTCATTCCTGTAAACCTACTTTTTTACCACTGCCATGGTTTCCACGGTAACCGGCATATGTTTCGGCGGTAGCCTACTGCATGGACAGTGAGAATACACAATGTGAAAATGTGTTTTAAACTATAATTCCTGTGAAAGTCATCAGAACGACGATGATGATGAAAAAGAATAATCAGAGCAGATACCAGTCGGTATGAAGACCCTGATTATTTTCTTTAGAAAGTGCCCACCATACAAGTGCTTAACAATGCAAAGATAACGGAACAATAAAAAAAATAAGGTGCATTAATAGATAAATAAGACTATAGTAAGGAAAGTAGAGTCTCATTTTAAAAACACACAGGGAAAACATTAAATATAAAGAAGAGGTTTTAAAAACATCCAAAGTAAAAGTCGTCCTGCTGTATTCAGTACAAGTTGAAAGTGTTACATGTTTAAGTGACAGGGCAAGTACCTGCCAAATAAATCACATTTATGAGTTAAAGCTAAGGATGGATTTCTGAACAGGCCTATTGTGACCAGGCCCAGGGGCCCTGAAGTCCAAGCCTCTGCACTACAAACCCAATACCTTCACTTCTATATGTTATTCATGCCGAAATTTTAATGGGGCCCTCTTTTCCTGTCTGTGCCAAGGGGCTTACTGGCTTATAAACCAGGGTAAAGCAAATTGTGCACTGTCCAAAAGGAGCTCTTGGACAAGGCTTTTCTCAGTTGCTGGAGTATTAAGGCTTATAAGTTGACCATGACAGACACAGTATCTTTACATGCACAGCTTAGTTGAGCTGCAACAGTAGCTCAACTCAGGTAATGTAGGTAAGGTCAGGTAATATATATATATATATATATATATATACACTAAATGCAAGTGAACTTTTTTCTGTCAATTCTGATTGCTTGATTGTCTTTTTTAATAAACAAAAAACTATAAAATGATTACAAGACGTGTGAAGGGGGGCTACAAAATCGCTTTTCACCGGCCTCAGAATTTGTTTCCTTGCCTCACGCTTTATGTGGATGGGACCAAAGACCTTTAGGTCGATATGTGCTTTCACGTCAGAGTCTCCACTGACACCAGAAAAAGAGGCTAGATTTGTTGCTAGATTTATCAGACGTACAACCCCTGACTGCGTGATGGTGGTAATTCAACGTGGCTCATTAATGAGGATGTCTCTCATGTTCGAATCCTCCCTAACGTCATCTTCATTAAGCTAATTTTCTCCCACACCAACCTCCTGAATTATGGAGTACCAGGCTCATGTTTGATGATGATTAAGCAGCGTATGAGTGAACACACCAATAGGGCCAAATATGCCAGCGCTTGTCAAGTCCATGGAAGTGTAAAGACAGACACTGTGCTAATTCCCCCCAGCAGCTCGTCTTCCCGCACCTGTCTTCATGCTTGTGTGCAAGTGCTAGCTAATTTATTGGGTGACATGTAGACATGCTGGCAGGAAGACAGGAATGAGAAGAGCAGGGACGCCGTGTGATGTGCGACTGGACTAGATGACGGGCGGCTTAGCTCTACTGGTTAAGACGTCTGTCTCTGTTTCTGTCTGTCTGTCTGCCTGCCTGCCTGTCTGTCTATCCGTCATCATTGTTCAGCGGCAGTAGCCCAGAGGTGAAAAGTGTGAGCCGAACCCAACATCTGTTTAATTCGTAAACAGTTGCTCTGCAATGAGCAACACGTTGAATCAGAATGTCATATGTGAGACATCATGCACAGTCATGTCTGTCAGTCCAAAGTCCCATTTTAGTTGGACTAAGCCAATAATTTGGTTTTCTTAATGTCTCGTAAACACATAGTATGTTTAAAATCTAGCTATTCATGGTCAGACTAACATACCTGAATAATACAATTCTTAGTCCGATTAATCCTGCATGTATACGCTTAGTCGGACTTGAGTCGGACTTTGTATTGGTATCACGATCAACATGTACAGCAGGTACGAAACGTACAGAACCACAGCACAACCCATTTCTCCATTCACTGTTTGTTTTTCTTTGACGTAAAGATCAACAGGAAACGGATTCATTATGAACTAGCTTATATAGATAGAGCGCCACCTGCAGAGCTGGAGTCAGACGTACACGGCCAATCAATTGATTTTCTCCTCATGTGTATTTGGACTCAACAAGTTGTTCGATTGCTTGTCTTAGTCGGACTACGGCCTTAGCTCGATTGAAGTGTGCATGTAAACGTACTGGCACGTAGCGTCTGAGGATGACACAATACAGCTCACTCACACAGCTTGATCTGCATGCCAGTTAATTCTATTTAAATTCATTTATATTTTATTTCTGTCTCTTTTACATCAGGAGAGCATTCATTAAATGACCAAACAATTGTGACACAAATCACACCATTCATGCTAACAACAGCAATTGTATGAATAATGTAGTGAATTAACCATATGATTTCATTTTCATATTTATTTTATATTTATCTTGTTGGGAGGTTGGAAAACGTAAAACAGCAAATTTGTTTGGGGTCTTCTGTGCATTTGGGGGTCCCGACCCAGTGTTTGGGAATCCCTGGCCAAGAGAATCATGACCATTGTTTGCCACTGCTTCATTCTCCACCTCAAATTCCTTCCTTTGTGGTATTTTACAGTATATTGTTGATTTAACAATGATTTACATCCATTTATTATTAAGGCTGAATTGCTCATTCCTCTTTGCTGTCCATATCATTATTATTTATTTTCTTGTAAATGTAATTATATACATAGTGTAATGATTTCAGCAATCATAAACGAGGAACAAGGAGCAAAAAGCAGAGGCGGAAGTAAAACGGGGTAACAAGGTTTAATACACAAAAAATCAAAAAACCAGACTGAGTACAAACTAAGGGCGCTGAGGCTGGCCGGCTGGCGAGGCAGAGCTCAGGAAAAACCAAGAACTAGAAAAAAGGGAAAAACAGGTCAAAGTTAGAAAATGGAACAAAAACGGAGAAAGTAACAACTATTCTATAGAGCTACAAACAACGAGTGACGTCACACAGGTTACCAGTGACTGAATGAGACGCACTGACGCCAGGGAGCAGGAAACCAGGGTTTAAATAGGAGGGGACTGATTAGACGATCAGAAGCAGCTGAGATGATCAGCGTCCCCGCCTCACCTGCCAGCCAACCTCCTGAAACACAAAGCAGAACAACTTCCACAGGAAACACAAACAACTACAAAATAAAACTAACTCAAGCCAGGGGCGGGTCATGACACATAGAACAGTGTTTCCGTGTGTGTTGAAATTAAAATATAAAATATAGCACATGTCGTTATAGAAAATGGGTTTTATTAGCTAAATAATCACAATTTGCTTCTGGAGGTGTAAGTGCTGGGTCATGTGTTCTATAAAATGTGGATAATTAACAATGTGAGGTACGTGTCATTTTTGGATAGTCCTTTATGGATATGTCTATAGATAATGGGATATGATATGATATGATATGATATGATATGATATGATATGATATGATATGATATGATATGATATGATATGATATGATAGTAAGGTCTGGTGTTTTTTATTTGAATGACGGCGCATTTCTTGATGGACATGTATTTGAATGTCTCCTCAATAAGTAATGAACATAATGTCAGAAATGAATACACTGCCGAACCACTGATGATACTGACGATGACCTCATACTTGCAACTTTACCAACAATGTGTCACTTTTGCACAGGAGCGACCAGCTGAATGTAGGAGACTACATCAAATCTGTGAATGGCATCAACCTGTCAAAGCTTCGCCATGATGAGATTATCAGCCTGCTGAAGAACATTGGGGAGCGGGTTGTGCTGGAGGTGGAGTACGAGCTGCCTCCATTCGGTGGGTGACGCACAGTGACGGTGACGTCATCGTGCTTTGTTTTCAAATGCGCAGACAGAATAGAGCTATTGTTCATAGGTAAAGTGAAATAGGAGATAGTCATAAAAACAGCAGCTAGAAATAAGAGAGAATGGTAAAAGACTTGAGAAAGAGGCAACAATTCTAACAAACCAATAAGACTGACCGAGTTAAATTACATTAAAACTGCTCTTTGCTGCTGCTTTGGATTAAAAGCTGAGTTGTCACTTTTTTGTGGAGTTAAGAGTACTTATTGGAGTGGAAATGAAAGATTTTTACTTTTACATTTTTAGTTTCCAGGGGAACTCTGGTGACTAAACTCTAACTGTGGAGTTAATGGGAGCTACTGTATCTGCCAAACTGTGAAAAGTTGAGTCCAAGGTTTTTGAGGTTAACCAATCCTTTTGGTTGTGGTTGACACCATTTTAGAAAGCTTGTTTTTATTCTTGCAGCTGAAATGACCTTAAAGGGGGGGAAAAAAATGAATGACCAGTGGAGATCAACACATTTTTATTTATTGGAATCAACATTGTAATTGGATGATAAACTTCTGTTTCCAAATGTAATCAATTGCATATTACCTTGAATATTTTGATTTTGATAAGACTTCTGATGTGAAATCTTACTGGTCATCTATAACATCATGCAAAAGAGATGCTTTACTTGCCAGTGAAGTTTGCATTTTATTTTGCACTGCTTTCATTTTAGTTTATCCAAGTTAAATGTTGATCTGTAAAATAGAGCCAGATTGACATTCAGATTATACAGCTGATGCCAGTTCCAGTCCAGGGCGAAAATAATTTGGATATTGATGTATGGTGCTCTGGTCTTGGACAATTCTTGTCTTGGTGTCACTTCCCTCTAGTTTTGGTCCTGACTTTTTGGTTAGTTTGGACTTGACTACAACATGATCAACAAGGGATTAAGCAGTGGAGATCTCCTCCAAAACTTTGTGTTTGCAGTCATGTGGCTTTACTAGCCTCTGTCTGTCATTCTATTCAAAGACAATGAATGAAAGAATATTACAGACATTTGTTCATATTAAAAGCCATGCACTACAGTGTTAACATTACAATTCTGATATTCTGTCTCTATCTCTGCTGGAGAGTCTCACCCAGTAGTGAAACACATGTAGAAAAATGTTAAGATTGTTTAGAAAAGTGCACATGAGAGTTGAAATTGCAAAGACAGCAGACGGTTGAGCATCACTTTGAGTCAGGACACTGGTAGTATTTATTCAAAAATGACGGAGACAGCAGCATTATCAGGGAGAGTTCTCTCTGCAACCCTCCAGATGTTGTTGAACATGGTTATATCATCACCACAGTCAATATTGCTCTGTGGTTTGACCTGCAGCTAAATAAAAGGATAGTATTCAAAAGTTGCAGAAAGAGCTGCTGGACCTGCTGTGCTCTGTCCCTGTCACACTTGCATGAATTGTGGGCTCTATTCCCATTTGAACATCAACATTGATACTTATCAGGTTTCCCTGATGAAGGCATTGGCTTATCAGCAGAAGAGTCGGTCCCCATGTGCCGCACTGTTAACCTGTACTGCCCTAAAATCATTTTCATAGATTTTTCTAATACTGTGGCCAATTATATACACTGTCTTGGTTTTCCTGATCAGCTTCTTCTGTCTTCACTCTCAGTCCAGACCCCCTCAGCAGGAGTCACAACCAAAACCATCGAGGTGTGTTTACACAAGGAGGGAAACAGCTTTGGGTTTGTCATGAGAGGTAGGTAGTGCTGTTGTTTTGATCAAACATTCCCTCACACATTCTATATTCATTTGTTTATTCTGAATCCTTAGGAGGCTTCCATGAAGACTGGCGAAGGTCTCGTCCACTGGTGGTTACGTATGTCCGACCCGGAGGACCTGCTGACAGGTAAGGGTGGTGATGATGGTTCGGGGGAACCAAGCCTTACCACATTCTTGGTAAGGCTTGGTTGTGGACGTTGATTCGGGGCATTTTGAATTGTTTACTGCTGGCTTTAGGCACATTTCTACTGCAGGAGCTTATGGTACGTTCCATTCAGTTGGATATCTGAATTTTTCTCAGGTTTTTTTGTCTTGGAAACTTGGAGCAACTTCACTAACCCTGACATAGGATTCCAAGACTTTTACTTTTAATAGCACTGATATATACTTTTTACAGTAAATCATTTGGAAATATACAGTAGTAATGCTTAATTTTTAACCCTGGACATGTTACTATTTGTTTGTACCGTACCAAGCATGTTAAGCATGATGGATTAGTGGTTAGCTGGGTAGAGGTTAGTACTGTTGCCTCACAGCAAGAAGGTGCTGGGTTTGATTCCCAGTCTGGGGCCTTCCTGTGTGGAGTTTGTATGTCCTCCCCGTGTCTGCGTGAGTTTCCTCCTCGCTCTCCTGTTTCCTCCCACCGCCAAAATACATATGAATGTTCGACACATTCGATCAGGTTAGGCCCATTGTGTGGTGGCCCGTCTGATCAACCCTCCATCAGACCCTATAATTTTGTTGGGCAATTTCGGTTGTATAATGACAATAAAGATCCTTTCCTTATTTACTAATATTGCTAACAGTGGCTGACAGTGGCAAGCCTGAGGTTTTTTCTTTTTTTGCATCCATGGGTTTTCCGACTTCTCAGCTGGAAAGTGGTAAACTCGGGGATGACGTCAGCTTTTACTTTAGCCAAAGAATCCCTGTAACAGCTCGTAAAGTCCTGTCGCAATTTAACTTCAACAAATGTTTTTCATTCAATACTTTGGCTTATAGCTTGTAGCTTACAGCAGCGTGTCTTAGCCCCACTAATAGGCAATAAATAAATAAATAAACAATAAATACCGAACATAAGGTGGTCCACATAACAACATGTATGTACATGCATGTCACAGTGTGTCTATTATATGTCTCTTTTTTTTTAACCTATTTAGGTGAGTGCATGCACATATTTTTACAGGCTGTGTGTATTTGAATGTAAAGATTAAAGCACTGTTTCCCAAATTTTCGATATGGGGACCCGCTTTTTAAAAATGGCAAACAATTGTGACCCAAATCAACTGTGACATGAGTACAACGCGTACTGTACATAATGAAGCTACTAATTTACAGACATTTCTGTAACAACTTATATCTTTTTTTTTTAATTATAGACAAACAATTGTAATGAATTACAACGTTATTACAAAGTGATGTGGCCAGTCTAAAACACTGAGAAATTTTAGTTAAATTGGTAGGGGACCCCCCAAAAAAATCGACCCAGTCTTTGGGAGTCACTGGATTAAAGGATACATGTTGTATGAATTACCTTACCTTTATCCTTACTATAAACACTTGTTTGTACTGAATATGATATTTTATTTTTGGGTATAAAGTCATCTAAAGGATTGAAACAAAATCCTTACCATTAATACAATCATGATGGTTAAAATTGTGTTGCATTTGTGTGTATGCCCAGGCATGAAACATGGACCTGTGTCAGCATAATGTATTATATTATCTTCAAAACAGAAAGGACATTGCTTATCCTGAGGCTAATGGAGGCGTTTGCACCTCCTCACGGGAAGTTTAACCACCAAACACCGGACCAGAAATAATTTACCATCAAAGACTTTCATGGCCATTCATCTCGTTTATCTCACACATGAGGGAGCACTCACGTGGGACTCTTAAAACATTCACTGTGACTGCATAGCGTAACTGCTCATATGAGAGTCTTACACTGGTCACCCATGATTTATGTATTTATTTTTTCCTTGTGTTTCTGCAGAGAGGGCACTTTGAAGGCAGGAGACCGAGTATTGAGCATAGACAGGGTGCCTTTAAACAGAGAGAAGCACGCTGACGCTCTGACCATGCTGATGCAGAGCAGCCAGGAAGCTCTGTTCCTGATCGAGTATGACGTGTCTGTCATTGGTGAGCACACAAGCACGGGGAATACGGGGAGGCATGTGTAGTGCAGCGGCGCTCTGAGGGTAAATAATGTGGCTGTTTGACTGTGTGAGTGTGAGGGAGTGTCGGTGCCTGAGACGCCACCAGGGGGAGTCATCCAAGCCCGAGTGGATGGATGTTACTTGTATTGTTGTTCTTGTTTGAATCGTAACAGGTTTAATAATGTTTGGGTTTTTTTCTCCTCAGGAAGAACATACACATTTCTGTGCCAGAGTCACTTTAGCACTTGATGTTATTTTTCTGACATTCAGGAACAGTCTTTGTTAAAAAATAATCTTTTAAATAACCATCAAATCTACAAAACTGACCATGAAAGTGATGGTTCAGGTTTTCTGGAATGTGATTATGTGAGGTAATGACACACAGCCATTGCACGTGGACATTTCAGACAATTTCAGACAATTTGATACACTTAATAAAAGTCTCACCTAAAATATCTACAATTAATAATTGTTCATCACTTTATCTTGCCATTAGACAGCCTTTTCTGACTAATATGGGGTCTGAAAAGCACTCACTTTTCCACACTGAAATTCATAGTGAAAAACATAATTTTTAGCTCATGGCAAATCTGCACCTGCTGGTCTGCTGCTGCCTCATTTGGACATTTGTGTCACCTATGTAAATTCTAGCAAACGATTTTAAACACCGAAGTCACAAAATAACATACGTGAACTTAATAATGGAGGCAGTAGTGGATCAACAACTCCTCTGCACCATGATGTTAAATTACTGACTTTCTCTATGGACTTTGGTGCAGGGAGTGAGTTGCTAACAAAGCAACACTAACTTCAGGTTTTCAGTCAGAAAATGTTGTCTAATGACAAGATAAGGTGAGAAACATATTTTTGTGATATTTCAGATTTGAGCAAATGTGGAATTTATTATGTGAGCCTTTTGTTACGGGGCTAAAATCATTTTTTTTTCTTCCCCCACGTCTTTTTAATGTGGGAGTAAAGTTGTTTTATGGTATTTGTTGGTGCATGTGGCCACTAGGGGGTGGTGACTGTTTCACTACCTCAGTAAACCACACTTCAACCTAATTTGTACCTTTAAAGGAACACTTTTTTTGCAGTTCTGTAAAGAAATAAATGATGAAAAACTTGGTCAGCATTCATACAATCCTAAGCTTTAGTTTCTTAGTCAGATCAGAAAGCCAGATCCAACATTTTCATTGATGCAGCTTGCCAGCACCTTTTTTCATTAACCAGGAAAAACCTGCATCTTTCTGCAGTCACAGTTTCAAACACAGGCTTTTCCTCTATTCAAGTGTAATCCACCAGCCCAAGCCAAGACAACCATGAGGACATCGGACATAATCAGTGTTAGTTCCTTAGAAAAAAGAAAGCTCTATGCAACTATTCTCAATTCTGTTGTTGTGACATCTTTTATGTGAGGAAGGAATACTCCACAAACACACTTTTTTTTTGGATAATATAATTTTATTTTAAAAAGAATATCATATCAGAGTGGGACTAAGCACAACCAGATTGGATCTGAATAGACTTCAGGATTATTAGACCTCATCACGAATGTTCGTATGTGTCATATTTATTAATGCGCGTATATTCAGCGTTAATGTTCACTACATTTTAGATGAATGAATATATGTAAATGAATAATGTCTTAAACTTTAATATCAACTACGAGAAACTAAAATATTTGCTTATATGCTTCACAGACAAACTGAAGAATATACTGTGCATTTTCTAAAACTTTAAAATGTTGTGTAACTTAATTAACTAAGTGTAACTTATTATCTATCATCTAATTTTGCAAATGTTGTTTATGTTATCAGCATTTCTATTTACATTTTACACAGTGTTTACCAACTTTTTTGAAATTGGGGCTGTACATGGTCTAGTGGAAAGGGAACTTGGCTTGTAACCAGGTTTAAATCCCAACATTTAGATCTAGTGCTGGTCCCAAGCCTGGATAAATTGGAAGGTTATGTCATAAAAGTCATCTGGTGTAAAGAATCTGTGGCAAATCACTGAAAAAGCCTGTTTGATGACCCCAAGAGAGGGAGAACCCACAAAAATAAAACTATGTGAATTTAATCTCATCCTATGGTCAAATAGTCAAATAAGTCACAAAAGCTAAATTCATGACTCTAAAAGCCTGATTATAACATTTATTTTGTCAAGATGAGTAGTTCTCCTGATCTAACACTTGGCACTGGTCTGTGTAAATTAGATCAGGTCACCAAGGAAATAGTTGACACACATTGTCTTTCTGTAATGGAAGACTCTGACCTCTGAACGGAACCAGCCACAGGGTTCACGCATGGTGAAACATATCTTTGAACTGAAATGTGTAAAATGCAGTAACAACAACGTTAAGTAAACTCTGTTATCTCTCCTTCTCTTCCTCCTATTCCTGCTTCCACCAAAACAACACATTCATTTTACAGTCAACAGTTTTGTTTCTGTATATTCACCCTGGTTAACCTCTCTGATGTCAGACATTGTGCAGTAATATTTGTTATGACACGTATCATCTGCAACATACAGTAAACCATATGTCACATACAGTGTTACATTCATTGCACACAATTCACATTATTTAAAAAATATTATTCATCATATTTATCTGTCATTCAATTTACTGTTACTCTATGCACATGCATGACACTATGATTCTTTTGTCTGTAGCATCATATATTTGCTTATTTTAATACATTTTCCCTAAACCTTCATAAGAGTCACAATATATTGGTGATTTGATTGTTCTTGTTTATTGTTCTTGGGTCAAAACAGTGTCCGATAAGTCTATAACTTTCTGAAAAATCGAAATGATGGCATCCTTAAATCCTTGTAATTTTGGAATCTTCAAATGTACAATTTGTGATACTGATTAAAGATGCATCCAGTGATCATGTTGTTAGCCTTGTTCATCAGCTTGTATGTTTTTGCATGTGTTTCAGAGTCAGTGCAGCAGGCCTCAGGCCCCCTGCTGGTAGAGATAGTGAAGAGTCCCTCTGCCAACCTGGGGATCAGCCTCACCACAACAATTTACAGGAGCAAACAAGTTATTATTATTGATAAGATAAAGCCAGCCAGTGTGGTGGAGAGGTGAATGCAGCAGCATGTATTTTTTACCTCTTTTTACCACCTTCTAAGATAGTCTCTAGTCCTGACA
This sequence comes from Brachirus orientalis, assembly GCA_016785285.1. Taxonomy (NCBI): domain Eukaryota; kingdom Metazoa; phylum Chordata; class Actinopteri; order Pleuronectiformes; family Soleidae; genus Brachirus; species Brachirus orientalis. Next base: position 3,404,104 of record JAFBJR010000150.1, read on the forward strand.
TAGTGTGACTGTGTCTCACTGTCTCAGGTGTGGAGCTCTGCGTCCAGGTGACATCCTCCTGTCCATAGATGGCACCAGCACGGAGCACTGCTCCCTGCTGGAGGCCGTGCAGCTGCTGGCCAGCGCTTCTGACACTGTCAAACTGGAGATTCTTCCAGCCAGTCAGAGCAGACTTCCTGTCAGGCCACAGGACACAGGTACGTCCTGCGGGTGACACTCACTCACTCACTCATCTTCTACTACTTTATCCTCCACATGAGGGTCGCAGGGGTCACTGGTGCCTGATTCCAGCTGACAGGACGAGAGGCGGGGTCACACCTTGGACAGGTCACCAGTCCATCACAAGGACACACAGAGACAAACAACCATCCACACTTACACTCACACCTATGGGCAATTTAGAGTGTCCAATTGGCCTAATTCCCAAATCTGGATGTTTTTGGACTGTGGGAGGAAACTGGAGAATTCAACTCAGTTCAGTTTTATTTGTATAGCGCCAAATCACAACATACATTATCTCAAGTCACTGTACATAGTAAGGCCAAAACCTTTACAATATGACAGAGAGAAAAGAAACCCAACAGTTCACACAATGAGCAAACACTAGGCATCAGTGGAGAGAAAAACTCCCTTTTAACAGGAAGAAATCTCTGACAGAACCAGACTCAAAGATGTGCGGTCATCTGCCTCGACCGGTTGGGGTGAGAGGAAAATGGGGGACAGAGGAGAGGTGGGGGACGGTGAGGGAGAGACAGAAGAGAGAGACCAGGAGTCAGTTATGTCATGTTTATAGAACTACAGTGTCATTTATACAAGCAGCAGCAGAGATTATTGATAAGAAACTATACTGATGAATGTTTAATCAAAGCATAATAATAATGACAGCTGTATTATTGTTACTGATAATAATAATAATAATAATAATAATAATAATAATAATAATAATAATATCATCAAAACTGGGTCTGGATCCTGCAGCCTGCACGATGAGGACAGAGAAAGAGAGAGGACGGAAGGAAGCAGACATAGACTTGGGAGAGAAAAAAATAAGGTTAATGACACATAATTAAGTCACATTCATACCCTGAGTGTGAGAGAGTGAGTGTGAAAGAGTGAGTGTGACACAGGAAATCCCCCAGCAGTCTAGGTCTATAGCAGCATAACTAAGAGATGGTTCAGGTTTCCCTGAGCCAGCTCTAACTATAAGCTTTATCAAAAAGGAAGGTTTTAAGTCTAACTTTAAATACAGAAACAGTGTCCACCTCCCGAACCGACATTGGGAGATGGTTCCACAGGAGAGGAGCCTGGTAACTGAAGGCTCTGCCTCCCATTCTACTCTTATGGACTCTGGGAACTACAAGTAAACCTGCGTTTTGGGACCGAAGTGATCTGTTGGGCTGATAAGGTGAAATTAAATCTTTAAGATATGATGGGGCCTGATCATTAAGTGCTTTGTACGTGAGGAGGAGGATTTTAAATTGAATTCTAAACTGTACAGGGAGCCAGTGTAGAGAAGCTAACACTGGAGTGATGTGGTCTCTCTTACTAGTTTCTGTCATAACTCGTGCTGCAGCATTTTGAATTAACTGGAGTCTAATAACAGACTTATTAGAACATCCAGACAGTAGTGAGTTACAATAATCTAATCTTGATGTAACAAAAGCATGAACTAGTCTTTCGGCATCCTTTAAGGATAAAATGTTTCTGATTATTTTCATTTTTAATTAATTTGCTGAGGATTTCTTAGTGGTTGTGACAGAAAAAAATGGTGATCAATGTCAGCTTGTCTTTCCCAAACCTCAAAATGATAATGTACTTAAATCCAAGTAAACACACTCTGGTACTGTAGTAGAGAAGCAAAAAACGGTAAATGATAAATTTTGTTTTTTTTTTTAACATTTCACGTTTTTGTGAGGATGTACACAAAAACGTGAGGAAGTGAGGATATACAGTACATCCAAGTACGTGTACGTATATCCTGTATAAGATATACATACACGGACACGCACACAGACACACAGTCTCTCAGAGATGATGTGTGTGCCATGTTCCTCAGACCTTTTTGTGGGTCAGCAGCTGCAGGAGCTACTTACCATGTGAGCGCAGCAGGAATCCTACGAGAAGAGAAATATGCTGCAGTGTTATGTTCTCTGACATCACTAATCCTTTCTCCTCATATTTTTTTTTCTTTATCCCTTATACTTTTATTTGCCTGCTCCAGGCTGCAGGCTACACTTTTACTTACTGGGTTTTACGCTTTTTTTTTTTAGATTGACTTTTAATTGGTTTCTTGCATTTATAGTCTATAATCCTATAAAGAGCAGCGATACTTGTGACAAAGGGAAAATGGGTCCAAATTATGCAGTAATATTGTGTATTGCTTGTTATTTGTCATTTGTTGAAATGGAAAAACAGGAACATTACAAACCACCCACCTGTAAAAATAACAGTAATTAATCCTTTTTTTTATTTGTTTTAATATGTACAATGTAAAAAAGTGATTCTTTAAAACACCAAAATATTACTAAAAAACAAGAGATAAATGCAAAGCAATTTCTTCAGTTTACAGGACTCAGTAGTGCTCATTAAATACTAATTATGTCCATCACTTTACTATCAGATCACTTACAAGTGACATTAATTTAAAAATAAAAAAAATGATTAAATCAAAAAGGTTAAAAATGCTGTTTGGGCAACAAGCCAAATGTTCATTACCCACTGTAATCAACAGGAAATGTTGTATGTAACTAATTACCACCAGGAAGTAGAATATTTTCAATGTCTCCCTTCCACTGGCTTTTACATCCTCTAACTGACCATTTTTTGTCTATATGTCTATAAAATCAACCATATCTTAAAAATATGTTTATTGCTTCTTCTCACCATTAAACAGCCTTCTCTGACTGAAAACTAAAGTTGATAAACTGCTCACTCTCCCACACCAAAGTTCATAGAGAAAATCAGTATTCTACTACTGCCACATTTGGTATGTTTGTGTCACACAGGTAAATCTGAAGAAGGTATTTCAAACACTGAAGTCACAAAATGACACATTTAATCATACCAATAGAGGCAACAGTGCACCAAAAACTGTTGTGCGCTGTGATGTAAAATCGCTAATTTTCTCTATGGACTTTGGTGTAAGGAGTAAGTGGTTTACGAAGTGACACTAACTTGAGTTTCCAGTCAGAAAAGGTTACCTAGTGGTGGGTTAAAAGAGTAAACATTTTATTAAGATATTCTAGACTTAAGCTTGTATAGATTTTGTTAGGTGAGCATTTTGCAAACAATACAGTGTGTTAAAAATTAGAGACATCTACTGGTAAGATTGCAGATTCTCCCTAATATTCCACTCTCTCTCCTGTTTCCTCCTCCTCCTTTCTTTGTTTATGCATTAGGTTTATGTGGTTTGTTTGTATATTAAGCTTCCACATAAAAACTTGAAATGTGCGTTCTGGCCGGTTTCAATTTTCAGTCTGCTATAAAAACACAGTTTTGCTTTAGGTATGTATAAAAAGCTTATTCTAAGGCTATGAAAACCTGGTGAGTTTTATCATGTTAAAGTGATTATACACTTATACAATAATATGTATGGGTATTATATTAAATTCCTGCTAAGAAATCTTTGTAAATGTTACACACCGGACTATTAATTGGATCCTTTTGTTCCCGCTGCTATTTTTTAAGCGAAAGAAAGAGTCCTGTGTTGTTCATGGCACTGGGTGGATCAAGCATATTGCAAAAAAACCTGAATTATCCCTTTAGTTCAGCCGTTTTACATTCCAGCACTACTGAGAACATCCAAATTCAGACTAACCCAGTTCTAAAAAATCCTAGGCACCAATCGTGTCTATAAATAGTAAAATGCAATGATTTTGTCCTTGAATAAGGTGCGGTGAAATCATTAGAAAATATTTTAATCGCCCCCGCTGAGGACAAAGCACGGTTATAATATTTTGCAATTTGTCTGATCTCCTGTGGGGATTTAATAAGAGTGATATAGCCACAAAGAGATTACGAGTTAATTTTTCCTTCCACCAGCCTAGACTGAAAACATCACTTCTTGGAGAGCTTGCCCAAAAGGTGGGCTTAACATAATCTGGCACAGTCACAGCTTTTCGGTTCTGACTAAGTCCAACATGAGCTGGTTGTCTCAAAAGGGCCCTGGGGTCTCCTGCAAGTGTTCTGGTTATATACAGTTGGATTTAAACAGGTTCCATGAATATGGCAAACATCCCAGACGCTGTATACTGTAGTCTCCAGCAAATCCTCCATCCACACGAGCCAGTTGTCAGTGATTAGACTCCAGCAAATGAAGCAGCGAGGATTACTGTCACATGTTAACATTCAGTGACAAATTTAGCTGCACAAATCTGTAAAAGGAAAGTTAATTATCGAGTTGTGTGTGTGTGTGTGTTGCTGTAGGTCAGTTGTTTCCTTTTTGCATACTAAATGAGTGCTGCTTGAATGAAGGCACTTTGTCACACAGGCTTTGATACAAGAATAATTTGTTTTTCCAGCATTAACAACAGTCTCGACTCTACTTTTGATTTAAAGCATTACACAGAAAGGCTCAGTCCACACATGGGGAGGTATTTTTGAAAATCTAGCCTTTTTCCTGTGTGTCGGCCTTTCACACACACACAGGCTGTGGGTTAGGGCTCTGAAAACTGGAAATTTTACAGTAACACTTTCATCTGATTGGCCTCTCAGTAGAGTTAATTAACAGGCAGTAGACTATAAGTTGTGCTCCAAGTGTTTCTAACCCTAACCTTCTAACCCTTCTCTGTAGATTGTGTCAGAATCTCATGAATTGACTCTTTCTGATTAGTCTGTCACAGGATCATGTGATCACAAATATGATCAATTCTTATTTGGTCATCTGTTGACAATATGTTTACTGTCAAGGAAATATAAAATCACAGGTGTGTTGATAACTGGTTGTTTATCTGTTGACAGTCAACTGTCCTACAGTTGACATTTAATTAAAGTGGAAACAGCTGACAACAGTGGATACTAAGAAGTCAACAATGGACTATCAAAATAAAGCGATGTGACCCTTTAAACACGCATACACACTCATAAATGGTTGAAAACATGAAATAATGAATAAATGAATGAAACTTATGCCCATCTATGTGTGGACTATGTCCTAGGCCTAGACAAACAGCAAAAACAGCCGGAAAGGTGTCTGTTAAAATGTTTAGTTAGCAGAGGAGAGCGGCACACAGTGTGACATTATAGGCCAAAAAGTGTTTCTTTGTCTACACATACATACATACATACACCACAAATACAAAACAGTTTGTATTGTAACAGCCTAAATGTGTATTTTCACAGTCTCAATCGTGTTGTCTCGATATAGTTTTGTTTCGGTGCTGTAACCACTATGAATTTGATACTTAGGCAAAAAATATAAAGGCAAAACACACAAAAAAATCATTATTCTTTATTTGAACACAAAACCGTGGGAAATAACACAAATTAAAGTTTTTAGTTTTTTTTGAACAATGGGAAATATAGATGTGTGTGTCACATGCTTCATAACTCAAAAGGTGCACATAATTATTAAAAATGCAGTTAAGGACCTAAAGGCTACAAAAAAACAACATGGTTTAGTTTGCTGAAACGCTAAATATATATATATATACACACTAAATGACATATGTAGAAATTAATTAGATATTGTTAATATTTCAGCATCTAATGATCAAAAGTGCTTTTGTGTGAGAAGACAAGGGTTATCTTAATTAACTTCATTGTTTTATTTAAACACCTATTGGTCTTTAAGCTCTGATGCAGACCGGCACTTCATTGTTTTTCAGTTCCCCCTCAAAGATTGTCTATGCACAGACAGGCATTCTCATTAAAGAAAAACAAGTACTGGTTTTTTCCCAAATGCAGTATAGCATCGCTTTGAATGATTTAGTACCGGTATACCACACATCCCTACTACAACAACTATTTAAAGGCAATGTAAACATTTATGATCATAAGTTTTAATCACTAATGTTACCTTAAAAAGTCCAAGTTTCCCCTTAACGACAAATGACCGGAAGTTAAGTAGTTGGCAGTTGTAAGAAACCAAAGACCAAAGTGTTTGCCTGTCACAAAGCGACACACACAAGAAGTCCCACATAATCAACCATCAAGGATTCACCTGTGACTAATCAAGGTTAAATCACACGCCTGTTAGCAGCCAGTATCAGTTTGTCATCATGCCCAGTGCTCATCTCACTCAGAGGGTTTCTGCACCTTTGGGCTCTTTTGAAAATGAAATCATCAGAATGATCTTCAGTGTGCACTCAGCTTTTTGGAAGTTTGCAAGTAAAAGTAAGATTTGTTGTTGTTGTTGTTTTTCTTCGTTAGACCCTGCGCCACTTCCCATTCAGCTCCCTGTGTCTAACTGATTCTCAGCTGCTCATCAAAACACATTTAAGGGCAGGATTTTATCTGGTGTACCATGACGAAAACATTAAATATCAATTACTCTGCTCCGAATTATCCTCCAGGCACGGTGGTACAACTGTGGAGATGTGGAATGAAAGTGCAATTTCATGGGTAGAATTTAGAAAGATGCTTGGAATTGATATGTTTAACTTCATTTTTAACACTTAACTCCTTTGCTGCCGCAGTAAAAGTGCAGAAGAGCAACCATTACCACTGGGACCAAAGCAGCAGCAGCAGCGGCAGCGGCAACTACTGCCACCCCCCACATGCCAGCCACAGCAAGACATGGAGCAGCCCGAGCCACCCACACAACCAGCAAGACCACTGCAAATGTAAGTTATCACATGTGACAGCGCTGCTGCTGGCAAGACACCAGAGCAGGAACCCATCTTTTCTTTTTCCTGCACGTTTGTCAAATCTGTTTTTCCGGGAGTTTTACTCCAAACACTGTTGCTACACGAGTGTAAGCTGCTTTTTTGAAGCTCTATTTAAATGTGAGGACAGTCAAAAGCGGAGAGAAGCAGTGTGAAAATAATAAAGGACAGCGGAATAAATTAGGGATGTGAAAACAATGGAGAATTAAAGGGGTACTATTAGAACACAGCAAGTTCACATTCGCTGCCAGTTTCAAGTTCCAATGTAAATGGAACGCAGTATATCAGACCTGACTGAGGGAGGGTTTGTGTGTATACACCAGCAGCACAGGGGCGGGCGGGGATAAGACGCATTTATCCTGTCAAACTGCCGAACAACTGTCTCTTACGAGCAGTAAAATTCACTTCTGACTCTTATGTGGGTGCTTTGTGTTCTCAGTCATAAACCAGGCGGTGTTGCCGTTGCCTCTGTCTGCTGAAACATAAAACAATAGAGTTTCTCTGTAAGGATGTCACTGGGAGACCTGCAATCTACACACAGCCATGCTGAGAAACGCCGAATCATGAGGAGCTGATAGGCTTAATCAGCACTGTGTGCACTTATTTGACACTTATTTAAACTTAACAGAAATGACACGCTACACTTTTTAATTTTAAGCTCTCATAAGGTATAATGTGTCTCCACTGTTGTCCCACGAAGATAATTCAGACCAAATTTCTTTTCTCAAAACAGTCTTTGTAAGATATACTTTTATTCCTATGTACCACATACTGGCAGTTCTACCATGGGTGTAAGGGACTAAAATTTAGCTTAAGATCTTAAACCATTTTGTTAATGTATCAGATAATTTGATAGGAAGCCCTTTTTTTTTTTTTTTTTTTTTAAAGTTAAAATGTGAAACCATAAGCTGTCATGTTGTCATTTTTCAGGAAAGACAATAAACCAGTTTAATTTAATGGTTTTACCGCTGTATGATAATTGTATCACGCATTTCCTGGATTATATGTCGACGGTAAATGTTTTGACATTCTGACACGATTTTTAAAGATTTTGCTATACATCACCCATGTGAAAAAACACTGTAGATACACCATAAACCAATTTATGTATACGGCCCATTTAAAACAATTTAGTTGGCTAAAGTGCTGTAAAATAATTAAGCAAAAATTGAATAAGCAACACACACACACGTGGGAAGCAAAAATATAGGACATACAGGAGAGAAGATTTAAACTACATAGTACATATTCAAACATACTTGCACATTGAAAATTCAGTTTCATAAGAGTTGAAAAATAATGGCTTAATCTTGAAGCCACTTAAAATAACTAAATATACTTGGAGGGGCCCTGAAGAGTCACCTTCTCCAGGGTATATACATCCCAGAGGAGCCATAATTCAGAGGCTCCACCGAGGGCGACTCTTCCTTTTTGTACGACGTGCAGCCTGGTGTACATACTCTTGTTCCGTGTCCTCACCCACAGCGGCAGTGAGTGGCGGCTTCTCTCCTTCCTCCACAGCCACCTCGGGCTTCAGCAGCCAAGGCAGCAACACACTGCCCTGCCCCGTCCCTCCTGTGGCCCCCACCAGCCCCCGCAGCTGCACCGGCAAGAGGAGGAACAGGAGGAAGGACCACAAGAGCTCATGTATGAAGAACCTCTCTCTCTCTCTCTCTCTAATGGTTTTTAATTTTTAATATTTTTTTTATTTTTTATGTCCTTTTACATTTAAGGGTCCGTTCAAGCAAATAACCCAGAAACACATTTTCTTTTCCTCATTAGTATCTAGTAGTAGGATATATATAATATATCCTTATATACCTTTTTCAATTTGTATAGACAGAGCATCACCTGTTACAAATAATGAACTGTGCAATGAATAGTCCTCAAAAAAAGACACAATAGTACAGTGTATTTATGAGCCCTGAAGGTGAGCGATCTGTGCTCACTATTGGTTGTGCAGTGTTTGAACGGTGTCTGAACTTGTCTTCCCCCTTTTTTTTCGTGGTTCTTCTGTTGTAAATAGCGATTAATGATTCATGTTCCAGTCCTATAATTTAGCTGTTAAGTTATATGATTTGCTTTAGAGGGTTGCAATAAATGGCAAATGACGATGTTGACAGATTCAATAAGTCATTTTTAAAATTAAGTTAGGGCTGAGTGAGGCTTGCACAGTTTCCTTAGGAAAAAGAGGAGGTGCTGTCATTTGTATGAAAAGGTTTCACTGACTAGGGAAACCAGACATTTTTCAAATGTCTGGATTACCTGACAATTGATAAATAAGTCACGACTTCATTTTATGCATGATGATTAAATTGTACAAATGCATGTACATGTGGATTTACATGGACTCATGTGAATCCAGACCCTGTTTTTGGGAATGACTGTAGATTTTTACCACCTCAGTCAGGTGTGACCTATTTACAGTTACCAGTTTATTAGGTACACCAAACTATGCTTTCGGCATGGTTAAGTTGTTTTGCTCGATGATGTCAGGTGTCTGTGACTAATGCTACACTGCATTTCAGTGGGTCTGTGTATTTGCACTAAACAGACCCACTCCCACTCCCAACGCCACAATCCCGGCATTGACATGAGCAGTTCGCCAAAATGAAGCATTAGGTTTTATTTTATATTTTCATTGAACATGACAACAAGTTTGCATGTTGAGTTTGCATGTCCTCCCCTGTTGGGTTCTGTGGAACCTGTGGGTTCTCCAGGTTCCTCCCACAGTCCAAAATCATGCAGAGGTCAACTCGACACTCTGAAGCGACCGTCGAGTTAAGTGTGACAGTGAATGGTTGTTGGCCCTACAATGGAATGGTGCCCTGTCCAGGGTTTACTCCACTTTTCACCCTGTGTCTGCTAAGATTGTGGAGGGTAAAGTGGTACAAAATGGAGGGATGGCTGATTAACTGATATTTAGTTGCTCATTTTTTTAAAATTATTGTTAATATCGTTAATCTTTGAGACCCACACTCAAAATAATGAGCCCTTTACATCCACAAATTTCCAATAATTCACACTAAGACATGTCCCGAGGGTCTTTCTGTGAGCACTTCAGTGCAATTCTAAGTGGCATTAGCATCACATTTAAATGTTTTATTCCCCTTTTGTTTTATCAAAGACGACGCAGAAATCTTAAATCCCAGACAAATTGTATTTTTACGGCTACAAACGCCCAGATGTTAAGTGCGGCGATATGTTTTGCTCGATGTAAAAGATGTGAGCCGAGCCTTGAGGTGCTGCAAAGCTGTGAAAACACCTCTTCCTCTTGTTTTCTCCACCTCTGTGTGCGAACACTTGACACTGATCTCTGACATGACTGATGGAAACTCTGATACGTGACTCGTCCTCTTCTGTCCCCACGTTGTCTCCTCTGTGGGTGCATGTCTCATCGTTTTATCGTGCTGGAGTATTTTTTTTTTTTTTCCTCTCCTCCAACATACATCTCTTGCTCCATTTATCTGCCACTTCTGCACCAATATCTGTCCCTGATGTGACCTCCTCCCCTCAGTGTCTCTGGCGTCCAGTTCTGTCGGGCCAGGGGGACAGATATTCCACGTGGAAACGAGCGAGGTCTTCCTGAGGGGGGATCCACTCACAGGTTTTGGGATCCAGCTGCAGTGTGGCGTCTTTGCCACAGAAACCCTGTCCGCTCCTCCAGTCATCCGCTTCATTGAGCCCGACAGTCCAGCTGAGAGGTAAAAAACCCCAAATGTCATTTACAGGGTCACCTTGAAGTAAAAAAACCTCAGTGCTAATCATTGGGCTTTGAAATGATCTGTCACATGTACAGACAAGGCTCATTTATGATGGTTCGAGAACTGCTTTTCTCTTAGGCAGCTTACTGTATCTATGCAAAAATATTCATGTATTCAATATAATCTTTTTTTTTTTGCTATGTTGTCTCTAGGAAGGGGTGACAGTGTGGTTCAGTGGTTTGCAATTGTACCTCAAAACAAGAGCGTTCTCATTTCATTTTCTTGTTCAGCTGAATTAGAATGATTTCAACTTTTTTTGGTGTTTTTTTTTTTTTTTTTGGTACAATCTCCGTACACCACTCTTGTGTTTGCATTTAGAGTCATTCTGGGAGTTAGGTGAAAGTGAAGACATTTCTTGAGTTTACAAAGCAAAATACTGTATAGGGAAAGTTCTGTTTCTGTGTGACCTCTGTGTGTTGGTGCTTTAAATACAGACTGTAAGAAAAGTCAATGTACTCTTCTGGTCTGAACAATGAAGACTGGGGAAAAGAGTAGAAGTAGCTGATTTAGCCACCAGGGGGCGACTCTACTGGTGCAGAAATAAGTCACTTATGGGAAAAGGAGCATCACCTTCTTACTTGATTCATGATGTCGGTAAACTTTTTTTCTTAGGAGATAATGGTCTCAATGACTAGTTTCTGTTCTCCAATAAAAGATTGTGTGAAATTTGTCAATTATCTTGCCATGTACACACAAATCTATGATAAAGTACGGCATGGTCAAATAAGAATTTGGTTGCAGTCCAACTTCTGGTTTCGAAAACTGTCACGGCGCTGGTCAAATATAAAGTCTTGAGGCTTCAGTGTAGGTTTGTTTGTGAATGGATGAGTGAATACCAGTGGTCGGTACACTACCCCGGTCCAGACACATTTACTGCCACCAGAGAATAAAGGCTCTTATGTACTGACTTTATTTGTGCTAACAAAACTGTCATTATGGCTGGAGAGAACATCCTCATTTCAATAGCAATCAATGCAAAATTAGGATTTTTGAAAGTCTGGTCACATTAAACAAAATATGAGAGTTGTGACTGGAATTTATCGCAATTTTTTTTTGACACCAAAACAAAAATTGACCAATAAATGGGAACTTGATGGAGGATCTAGGACACAGCTTGGTTAACTCAGTGCTGTAAATTTCTGACACATTAAAGACATGCCAGAATGACATTAAAGAGGGTCTGAGAGCAGTTGCAGTGTTTTGGTGTAATCTGGCGATATCCAGCCTAAGTGTGACTGACATTGTTGCAACTCATCATCATAATATGGTCCTTTTGCGCAGCAGCTATTTTCACAGGTTACAGGTCAGAAAATAATCAAACTCATGATTGGCCTAGTTCCATTTAGCTTCCTCAGTCCACTGTGGTTCATTGTTGCATTGGTCTGAATTGTTGATGTGATCGGTAACACCTGTGCCTTTTCCTGCTGAAACACTGTAGACAAAGGGCTCATTAGTGCAGACAGATATTCTGTTCATCTTTAAAAGGTCGCAAGTTAAAAATATGAGCAATAACCACAGGCTTATCAGCTGTTTCTTTCCAGGAAACTATTGTGACCATTTCTGATAAAAGGAGCAACAGTACAAAGAGCAGTACATTTATCAAACATTATCCAGGGTCTATTGATGCACCCACTGTTTGTTTTATAATGAACAACCCCCCCCCCCCCCAACTTAGATATCGTGAATTGATCAACAATATGTGTTTGAGACGAGTTAATGCATATTGTATCTGTCCTTGTCTGGCAAGATTAATGATGGTGTCAGTGTCGGCAGCACATGATTAGTCCCAACAGCAGCAGCAGCAGTTGGACAGTGAGTCCAGTCCAGCATCAGACTGTGATGTTGTTGTCTCGGCCTCCTCACAAGGTTAATGAGCAGCGGTCAATAGTGAATTAATATTAGTTGACAGGGCCTCTGTGTTTGCCCTCACTGTTAGGAGTCTGTGATGAGTGATGACATCACACACAAACACACACACACACACACACACACTCTCTCTCTCTCTCTGAGGTCCATGAAAATAATCACAGATGTCTTTAAACATCTTTTCCTGTTCAAAATTTCCAGCCTACAGTTTTTGCATGAAAACTATGATTGTTGTCTAATCCTGTGTGTTTTGTTTCTCATACAAATTGTGGTTTTACAGATCGCACTGACCAAACCTAGACTTCCATGTCAAGTGTGCTTGTGGCAGAATTAAAGATGAGAGTGATTTTAAACTGTCAGTACAGTTTTCACCTGTTTTTCCACAATTTTAAGTTTGAAACTCTTGAATGCCACCTTTTCAAAAGCAACTACTGCTGCAGCATTAAAACATATTACAAAGGTCCGTATGTTTTATTCGTTGTGGAGAAAAAATACCATAAAATTTCATACCGTTGCAACTTATTTGGCTAATTAACAAGGTAATATCAGCTAAATTTCAACTTCACAGAGAGGACGAGTACAGTATGTGTCTCGCTTCCCCGCTTCTCTCGTGTCTGTGTGTGTGTTTGTGTGTGTGTTGAAGTAAACTTTCAGGTTTTAACAGGTCAATTTTAAATGTGTTACTGTGACGTGTTACTTTAAGCACTTACTTACGTCCAGCTCTTGTTTGTACCCAAATGTTGAAATGCACTTATTGTAAGTCACTTTGGATAAAAGCGTCTGCTAAATGAAATGTAATATAATGTGTTGTAGTTCTTTTAAACAAAATGGTTTAACACCATGCCAGGCCTTATTCAGGCAGTTTGTCACTGACTATAATTAAATAACACACTCAACAAACTCGCACAGTGCAACAACTATAGGTTAAGGGATAAAGTGGGAATACAAGAGGCACAAGTCAATGACCCATCAAAATAATTTCAAAGCTGTTATTTTAAAGTTCCAGTTTGTGGGAAGTAGTGACATCTGCTGGAGAGATTGCAGACTGTAACAAATGGTAGACTCCTCCTCCTCCGCACCCCATAATTTAATTTAATTGAAAATTGTGTAGGAAAAAAAAAAATATATTGGTATTTGTAGCCATAGATTAAGTACTTCAGAGGCCACCGTCTTGTGCTGCCATCTTTCTACAGTAGCCTGAATGGACAAACCAGCCAGAGTGTTTGTTTTAAAGTGGGACTAAAGATGAACAAAAATCTTTTCTGGTGTCCAAAGGCCACTGTGGTTCCCTGATGCACATGGAGAAAAGGCAAGAGTCCTGAGTTTGTTACCGTCTGGAGTCTCACCATTACATGTCCCTAATTCTTTCACACTGGACGCGTCTGTGAAGGTTCTCAGTCATCCAGGTCATGGCATCTAAAGTGTAGTAAACAAAGGCAAATTTGTTTACTACACTTAGGACATCCAAGAGGCTTCTTCAACTGAAGAAGCCTCTTGGATGAGAGGCAAAACGTCTTCAAGAAATTCAACACAGTCCAGTTGCCTTTGTTTACTACACTTTTGGGTTCACATTGGACCTTTTTAAGCTAAATAAACTGGCAAATGAGTGTACTATTTTTCCTTCATGTTTCTTTATCTCTGGAATGTCCTTACTTCAATAAAGATTATGTATAAATACAATGAAATAAAGCCAGAGTTTCTGTGTGCAGGTGTGGACTCCTGCAGGTTGGAGACAGACTCTTGTCCATCAATGGGATCCCAACTGAAGATGGCACTTTGGAGGAAGCTCATCAACTGCTCAGAGACTCTGCTCTGGCCAATAAGGTCACAGTAGAAATTGAGTTTGATGTTGCAGGTATCCTAGAACGCATGCATTCCCCATAAAATCTCGACAAAAGGCGACATCTGGTTTATTTTTTATGTCCCTGCTTAAATCATTACTTTAATTCTCACACAGAGTCGGTGGTTCCCAGCAGTGGCACCTTCCATGTTAAATTGCCCAAAAGAAGAGGAGTGGAGCTGGGCATCACAATCAGTGGTGAGTATGTCGGCAACAAAAGCATACATCAGGGGGCAGTGTTGCTCAATATTACCAAACACAACTTCCCCTTTGAATCAATGTTCCCTGATCCATAAAGCTCAAAGTTGCTCTAAGGTACACACCTCATTACCTCAGAATAATGACGACCTCTGACCGAGCAACAAACTTACAGTGCTGGGGGTTTTATCTTTATATAACACTCATTTATTTTTGTTTTTTCCAGCAAGTAAGAAACCGGGCAAACCCCTGATCATCTCTGACATCACTAAAGGAAGTATAGCACACAGGTATGTTCATCGTCAGCAGCAAATCAACACAATGTGATAAAATATACTTTAATAATAATAAATGATAAACACAGCCGTCTAGCTTGAAACTGTTGTGTGTAATTTTAATATATAAACACGTCATTTACATTGAAACCACTGTCAAACGGGTTCACTTCATGCTGATTATGTCTGTTAGCTGCACATAAAACTCTGTTTTTCACTATAGTTGTATTTAAATGGTGACACATGGTGACACTCCCTCAGTGCACACAGGAAGTGATTTGTTTTTGAGAAGTGCCCACGAGAAGTTTCAGAAAAAATTTCCACTGCAAAAAAAAAAAAAAGCTTTTCAGCAGTTTCATCCCCACCTACCCCTGCACTGCTGCTGTATACACACTAATGATCCTTCAGTCAGGTCTGATAGTTTTGCTTGACAGAACCTGTTTTCAGACCAAGGACTCAACATAAAAATAAAGTTACATTGTCTCAAAGACCAAACCGACTTTCCGACGTGTCTTAACCACATGTTACTCCATGACAGTTGTGTGCTAGACAAAGATAGATGCACTGTATGAATGTGTGAGTGAATAGGTGTGAATGGCAAAATTATAGTGTAAAGCCATTTTGACTGGTCATCAAGATTAGAAAAGCATTATCTAAATAGTATTTTTATGCATATTTTTGCTAAAATTATTCTTAAAGAACATTTGCATCAGGCAAAACCACATTTGTCTGGTCCTAATAATATATATTAATTAAAAGATTGAGAAGCTCTAGAGTGTGCAATTAATCATGGCTTAACTATGGGCAATCACGTGATTAATCGCAATTATTTGAATAACCCTTGTGTGAAAGGTATCAGACCATTTAAGCTAAGTTTAGATACAACAAAACTAAACTTTGTTATATTACCTTATATTAAAGATGAAAAACACAAAATATAAGTTCACTAAAAATGTTTGTGAGAGCAAATAAAAAGTAAGGCCGAACAATTTAAGTAAAATAGATGCCTGCATGTGTACTGCCGTTGCAATTTAATTTGCAACGTAACTTTTAAATCAATATCACTTTTCAAATCAATATATGTTATAGATTGAAAACAAGATCGAGGCTTACAACATGAGAAACAATCAAAATCATAATCCACTAATGCAAGAAGTTAAAGATGGGAATTGTTTCTAACTTTTATAGATCACATTTTATAAAAACAGCAGTTAAAAAAATAGAACATTTAAATTGCAGCCATTATTTGCTGACTGCAGTGTTTCCTCCTGGCCTCTTGTCAGCGCTGGACACATTTACTTGTAATTATGAATACTGTAGGGCCATAATAGTAAAGTATGGAACAGCTCAGGGACAGACCAAGTTTACCAGACTTAATCACAAAAAATAAAACTTGAGGATCCATTGTGTAATTCTGACCTAATTGGATTGAGCTACTGACCCAAAAGTGGGTCAGTAGGACAGAGCAGAGGGAGTTTCAGCAGGGCTCAGTGTTGATTAAGTTGAAGGTCAGGTTACTGTCGTCTCCCCCCCCCCCCCACATGGATCACACTTAGACACCAGACTAATAGGATTGAGTTGGTGACTCAGGGAGCAGCGGCTCTCAGTCCCAGTTAATAGTTGTTGTCCTCTCGCTCTTGTGTCCGTTAGAACGGGCACTCTGGAGCCCGGTGACCGACTGCTGGCCATCGACAACATGCGTCTGGAGAACTGCACCATGGAGGACGCCATGCACATCCTGCAGCAGGCCGAGGACATGGTCAAACTGAGAATCCAGAAGGACGAGGACAACATTGGTACAGCCATCACTTGCTGGTCCAATTTTATTCAAGTTCTAAACTTAATGGGCCAGTGTGTAAGAAATAGTGACATCTAAAGGCGAGACTATAGGTTGCAACAAACAAAGGCGTCTCCTCTCTCCTCCTCACCTGTCCGATTCTATGGTGGCCTTCACATACCACAAATGATGTAAACACACTTTCATAACTTACTCCACTCTTTTCAAAGCTGTTTACTGTTTCCGTAATGGCTGGACCAAAAACATGGCGACTCAAGGTGGTGCCTTAGTAAAACAGTACCACTCAGATTAAGTACCCATGACAAAGCCCATTCTAAGGCCCCAAAACCCTAAAGATTTTTTATTCTGAAGTGATTATTCACTTATACAAACATACTTATGGGTAGTATATTTCTGTCCTAAATATTGCAAACTGGATGTTTTAAGTGTAACTTAATGGCATATTTTAAACTATCTTTATAATATTAAAACTATTATGCTTCTACTTGTCTACGTGTCAGTTGGATTACTTTGTCCAAGTTCAATATCCAAGTTCAGTATCATAGTAATGATAATTTACCAGGACCAGAAAGCTTAAGTTGATTATATTTTGTGGATCATACATTAATAAAGCGAGGATATTAATTTTTCATTTAATGCTAATATTTGTATTCTGACTTTTGTCATTGCTGTATATAAAATAAACTTGATTCTAAGCATCATTTTGCTCTTATGGCAAATGACCACTCCTATCACTGCGTATACTATAAGGTATTAAACAGTACACTGCAGTTCAGTGAAAACAGAACAATATCTAATCATGAATCTTGTCACTTGTGTCTGCTTGTGTCTCCATGGCCTACAGATGAGTTGGAGATGTCCGGCTCCATCATCTACACAGTTGAGCTGAAGCGATACAACGGACCGCTGGGTATCACCATTTCTGGCACCGAGGAGCCCTTTGACCCCATCGTCATTTCTGGTCTCACTAAGAAGGGCCTGGCAGAGAGGTGAGAGGACAAGGGACGGTGATGGAGGTTGGAAAACGCTTCGATTGATGCTGAGATTAGACTGAGGCTGTACGGTAGTTAAATCCATGGTTGTCCGCTGTGGAAACTTTTTTTTTTTTTTTTTTCTTTAACAAGAAGCCTCTTTGTTTGTGCCTCAGTCAGAAACACTGGCAGTCTGACAGATTTTGTGTCCCGCCTCTTGGTACTGTCTGGTATACTCTGGTGTCCCTGTCTCCTGCTCTCTGAACCCTGCAGGACTGGGGCCATCCACATAGGAGACCGGGTCCTGGCCATCAATGGGGTCAGTTTAAAGGGAAAGCCACTGAGCGAGGCCATCCATCTCCTGCAGATGGCCGGGGAGTCTGTGACACTTAAGATCAAGAAACAAGCAGACAGTATGTGCCTCATTCTGTGTTTTTGAATTACAGTTCGCGAAAGCAAAATTATAAAAATAAATAAAGGAGAAAGCAAAGGATAGTCATTTTGGAAAATAAAAAAGAAGAAATGTAAATGGATAAGGGCAGAAGGGTTTATAATGGATTACAGTGTAATTCAACAGTAACATTTAAATTTAGCATTTTGTGTTTTTCATCAGCTTAAAAAATTTTTTTAAAAAACATTTTATTCATGTGCAATCACAGAGCTGAGACGTACATCAATAATAAAATTGAACGATAGATATATGGTATAATTTTTATTGGAACGACTATTAAGATGGTTGTCCTGATTTAATCTAAACTTTTTTTTATTTAAACACTTGTTTCATGATCAAATTTTGAAATATTAAAGGAGCTTAAAATCCAAATTATATTCACATTGAGCCTTTTCTAATTCAACTTTAGTGATATCTATAAAGTTGCATTATTGTCTCTCTTATTCTCCCTTCAATCTCTTGGCCTTTTTATTATTATAATTTTTTTTATTTTAAGAAAGATGTCACTCATTTTACACTTACATAAGCTTCATTCACTTCTTATAATCTGCTTTAACATTCTCCCGTGGAAAGGACATCCCCAATAAACTAGTGTCCCCTTAGATATTCTCTTTGTCCTTCATTAATCAGACATTACTCTTTAAATCTGGTCGCACAAAAATAAACTTCAGCTTCAGGAGGTCGTCCATGTTGACCGCGTCTACAACCAAATATACCTACTTTGAGTTACCCCCAACCCATGTAAACAGGCGTACCGAATAAAGTGGCCAGTGAGATGTTTAAAACCATGCAGCTTTTCTTGCATGTATAGGGATTTTTGTGACATCCTACTGACTGAGTGTTTGCTCTCAGAGTCTGATGGCCGACACCTGGCAGAAAGGGAAGCTGGGTTTCCAAGCGACACAGAGGACGAACTGACGGACTCTCACAAGACCAGTAAACACTCAGAGGTTTATTCTGCCACTGTTCCCAGTCTAGACTCTGCCCTGAGCTCCTGGGACAGCTCGGGCTTTGACGCAGGCTTCAGCAGCCAAGGTGAGGTCCACTGGAGACCCGCTGTCTGAAAATGACACCTTTCCCGCAATCTTGGAGATCAACAGCTTCTCTCTTGTTTTCCAGGAACATATATTCACAAAGTATCTGACATGTTGCTCAATTCGAATGACTGGAGGCACACGAAGCCCAGGGGTCAAACCGGTGGCAGCTCTGCAGGTTTAGGCCAGCACACAGCACTGTATGATGGGAGGTTCACGGAGGATGAGTGGGACAAGATCCCGGGGTAAGTGCAGTTTTCCTTCCTGTCAATCAGCTGATTCTATGTCAGTTCAGTGTTTTTGATTTCACAGCTGATAACATTTTGTTTCATGTAAATCATATTATGTGCCTTAACAGTGGTGGAAAAATGTACATGACATGGTTGAATCTTTCAGTACTTTTACTCCACTACATTTCAGTTTAATCCTCCATATTAATCTGACAACCACTGGTTGTAGTTACTTTTCACAGTAAGATCATTTTATAAAATACAGCACTCCCCTTGCTTATGTGCTAGTTTTTAGAGGTAAAATAATCAAAAATTTGACCTACAGTTTCTTTTAGAAAAAAGTTATAATTTATATTTGTTCTTAAATAGTAACAGATCTTTGTGTTACAACTACCACCAAACAACCACAA